>CAJNIZ010004291.1:46689-122391 GCA_905231905.1 Symbiodinium pilosum
CTCTTCTCAGGGTGAGGTGGTGACCTAGTGACTGCTAGTTGCACCTAAAGTATGGTATTTGTAAGCTGCTAAGGAATCCACGAACCCACAGAGTCTGCCTTGGGATGAATATTTGGTTTAGAACAGTCTTCACTGTCACATCCATGTTTGGAAGGCTCCAGAATGAGCTTCCCTCATTTTGGAAACTGCAATTAAGCAAGCTCTCTGACACGCAACCCTCATCTCCAATTGTGCCAGGCTGTGCCAGGTCTTCCTCAGGCTAAGGTTGGAGATCCCAAGCTCCAAACCCTAAAGCTGGCTCCTATGCGCTAAGTCTTACGCCGTAAACTTCAAACCATTAACCCCAAGCCTGGAGACCGAAATCCTAAGCCTCAAAGCCCAAGCCGTAAACCCTTGATACCTACATTGGGCTGTTTGGATCCCTACGGTGGATACTAAAAATCCTGCATGACCCTCAGTACCTTATACCTTGGGAATTATGGTACTATAGTATCATGAGGTCATGCAGGATTTCTAGTATCAACAGTAGGGCTAATCTCTCCAATCATCGGCTTCGCCCAGCTCGGTCGCCTTCGTGGCACGGCTGTGCAGCGCTCGGCGCAGGCCGCAGCGAGTTTGGAGGCCTGGTTAGGGTTTGGGTTTTGGGTTTTAGGGTTTAGGGTTTAAGGTTCATGGGACTTAGTAACTAGGGTTATAAACAAGGCAACTATGCTTATAAGAAATTCTAACCCCAGTTAAGGTACTTATAACTATATTTACTAAGTCCCATGAGCCTCCAAGTAGTTTTTTTTTTCTCCTTGCGGGTTAGTAGGGAATAAGGGTATATATTATACAGGGACAATACAGGGATTGCATTGCCTTATTCCCTACTAAGCACCCTCAAGCTTAGGGTGGAAGGTTGTTGGCTTGTCAGGGTTTGTGGCTTCGGATTCAGGATTTCGACTGTTTCAGACTTTGGCCTAGGATTTACAATTTAGACCTAGCCCAGGAAGGGTAATGTCTAGAGATCAAGAACTCTGCGAAAACTCAGGTTCCACTTTCAGGGAGGTGGTCATGATGATTTTGAGATTCTTGCTCCCGCATGCAGGGCTCCCACCCAGCACCCCGACTAATTCTTGAAAGCAGATGGGTGTGCCTGGACGGGGCACCACCGTGAAGAATTCGAAAAATCCTTCTTGAACAAATGCCCAGAGGGATTGGGGTTTCTTAACAAAGTAAGGCTCTGTGAGAGGGACATGCCACTTTTCGGCCACAAAACTGGAGAACACCCAAGATACTGTTGATGGAGGAAATCTTGCGCCAGCTTAGGTCCCATAACTCCCAAGAAGAAACATTGTTTTGGGGAATCCTAAGTTGTGCAAGATATATGCTCCATCCGCCACCTTTCCTGCAAAATCCAAAGGAGAAGCTCCAACTACAAGTGGCGCGCGTACAGCAGGAAGGCCACTCCGGCCGAGTCCAAAACTGGGAAATATAGGGATTATAATAGGGTATATATTGGGATAATGGAAAAGAAAATGGAAACTATAGGGAGTATAGGGTTTATATAGGGATTATAGGGGATATATAGGGATTATAATAGGGTATATGTTGGGGTAATATTGCGATAATGGAAAAGAAAATGGAAACTACTATAATGGGCTACTCCACCCTTCTGCATCTTTCGAACTATGACAACTTTTCTTATCCGGGGTGATTTGTTTGTTGGTTTAGTGTAGGACGTTTTTTTTAGGGGGTTTGTCCTTTGCTCTGGATCCGAGTTTCAGAGTTCAAGATAAAGGATTCAGAGCTTGAACATTGCAAATGAAAACGCCCGCATGTCGTAGCAAAGATAAGTTTGGAAAGGACTACGTTGCGCTTTGCGGATGCGATTTCTCAAAGTGGAGACGTCCGGAAGTTCTCGGCCCCTGTGGCATGGGGATCCCTCAACAACTAAACAGTTCTGCAGTGGAGATCTATTATCTGGACGTAAGCAAGCAGAATTTTATTTCCTGCAATATCTACTGTGGTTTTTTGGGTGCTGACGCCGGTAAGTTTAAAGAACTGCTTGTCTGGATTCCTGGATGCATGGCCAAGTTGAGGGAATCTACAGGAGCACCAGGGCCAACTACACAGCTGCTGGCCCTCCAAATCCTCACGTTGCACCCTAAAACTCAACCCTAAACCTGACATGCTAGCACCCCAAACCCAAAGACCCCAAAAAGATACCTAAGCCTAAGCCTTAATCCCCAAACTCAAAGCCCAACTAAGCTTCACACTTTTACTCCATTATTTCTTCTCCACAGCCATCAGTGGGGAGTCTGAGGTGATCGCCTCCGCAGTGAAACGCCGCGGGAGACTCCACGAAGGGCGGAGCCTGCCGAGGTTGGGTCGCTGCTTGGAGGGTCAGGGGGACTTAGTAATAATGGAAAATAGAATGGAAACTAGTATATTATAATGGGGAGTATAAGGGGTTATATAGGGATAATGGACAACAAAATGGAAACTACTATAATCTATAGGGTTCAGGGTTTGGGGTTTTAGGGTCGGTGGGACGTAGTCAGCAGGTTAATAACGGGGATTTCTGGGGTTATTATATGGCTTATAGGGGTTCTTAGCGTACTTACTAAGTTCCCCTGACTCTCCAAGTGGGGTCTAGGGTCTTGGGTTTAGGTGCGGGGTAGGGTTCATCTGGGGAGTATCTTGGGATAAAGTAGAGTTTATATAGGGATTACTGACTCAGGGGTGGCATAGGGATTTGTGAAGGGTAAAGGGCACAAAGAATCAAATGGCAAAGTGGATCAACATGGAACATGACATGGATACCGGGATTGTACATGGTGGTTTACAGAGTTTATGCCTTTAGGTTCAAGGTCTAGGGTGTTTAAGGTTATGTGGTTGGGGGGATGTTTTGGTCCATATGGCTTGATCTTCGAGATTTTTGTCTGCATTCTGTTTAGGGGTGTGCGTGGATGGTGTTGGAATTGCTTGGGACAGAGTGGGTGGGGTCATGTGGGGTCCTATGTAGTACTTGTGTTGGTGCATCTGGGAGTTAGAGTATGGATGCTAGCATGCTGTTTGATCTGGAGCAATTCAGATAACGTCCGGTGTTCAGGTTCCGATGGGTACAGAGTTCCGTATCTGATCAGGTCTTCTCATGTACTTGACTTAGTTGTCCGGGATGCACGCGAAGCAGAATTCTGCTATGCTTCAGGGATGCCCTTTTCTAACCTTTGTTGGCTGTAGCTAGTATGGTTCTCCTTCACAATGCCGTCGTTCACGAAATTTAGGCTAGACATGCCAAGGCAATAGCACAGCTTTTGAAGTAATCATGTCCACGTCCTCCGTGTATCTTCGCCTATAATCTCACTTCTTTGTGCCTGTGCTAGAGTGACCAACCGCTTGTAAGGGCTCGCGCATGCTGATTTTCTATCTTTGCGATGCAGAGTGTGCAGAGTGACAGAAAGTTACAGAAAGATCAAGCTCCCATGTAGGAGCTGATGATATGTTTCTATCTGCTTCAGGAGCCGAGCGTCGATGTCCGAACAGGCCAGGGGTATTATAGGACGAAGCTTGACGTCGGTTCTGCGCAGCCGTTCGCACACGTCTGCAGCTATGCACACTTGGCATTGCGAGGGATAGCTTGCGGTCCAGCCTGTGAGCTTGTTGCATCCAACGCTGGCACCAGGAAAATTCAATGTACTCTCAAACAGTGCGAGGGCACCAGACTGAAGCCGATACTTAAATACGGAAACAACTCCTGGGATCTCTCGGGATGGTTTCCGAAACGTGCTTCTCGCTGTGTGCGCGGAAGCATGCGGACGATCTTGCAGAAGCATCATGCTCGCGAAAGCTCTTGCGGAAGCTCCTGGCGGCCCTACGTAAGACTTGAAACGTGCGGAAGGGTCTGTGGAAGCAAGATGCTTTGAAGTGCCGACCAAGAGGAAACTAGTCTTCGCGGAAGCTCCGCGGAAGCTCGCGGGCGGAAGGGTTGTTATTTCCAAAGAAATCAGAAAGGCATAAAAAAAACCCACAGCTCAGCTCAGGAAACATGGTGATTGGGCTAGATGTTGTGAGGTGTTAGCCAGTTGACGTTCCATGGGCAATTGTCTACAGGGGTAGCAGTGCAGGGCTCGTCCGAGGTGTACCCGATGAGCTTGCCTTTCTTTCTCTTGGTTTGGTAGTTCCCCTAAGTAGGGGTACCCCAATATAGACCTCAAATGCTATAGTACTTCTTATTATAGGGAGCCACTAAAAGGAAAGGTACCCCTATACTTGGGGGAGCCTCCATTTGCACTGCCAGGGGACAACCAGGATAGCGAGGCACTCAAGGAGCTTCTGATCAATTTCAGGCTGGCCTGGTCTGATGGCAATCGCATGAAAAAGATACAGGGATTGTAGGGGTTACATGGGGGTTACTCTGGGGGTTACATTGGAGTGGTTACATAGGGGCTACATAGAGGTTATGTATAGGGGTTACATAGGGGTTATATAGGGCTTTTATAATTTCACCCCACCTATTTCTGCCAATGTAGATAGCCGGTCCAGTGGAACTGTCTTTAAAATTAGCTTAGGATACCTGCATCTGCTTCAACATGAATGGAGGTTGCTCATTTTCTGCGCCGACCAAGTACTTTCTGTGCTTGTGTAACTAGTCTTCAGAGGACCCCAGGGCCTTGGGATCTGACTGGGACACTAAATTAGTAAATACAGAACATGGAAAATGTTGGGAATGCATTCCAGGCCTCCCTGTTCTGGAGTTTACAGGCAGAAATATGACTGTCGTCGCAGAGCCTCCTGCCTAGAAATATGATCTCAGCATCAGGCCGCGAAGGAGATTCTAGGTTTGGGATCCAACTAAGGCGGGAGCTCGTTCAGCATTTCTTCGCAGGGTTGTTTAATTCTTTTTGGGACCTATACCAACAATGGCTACCACTCAGAAGCAAGGTGGAAGAAAGCTCAAGTGAATTTCATATAAGGGCACCATTGGCTGTAGATCAGCTCAATAGAGACCTGCAGGCGCAACCTCCCCCCATCATGCTCTCTCGGGACTCTTTTTTTCGGTTCCCTTTGTAGGAAGCTTGCAGCTGAGCTGCAGATGCAGATCACTCGGCTGGACAGGACTGAACAAGGGCTCCTCTGGGGGTATATGGGCTACTGTTAATATTAGTCTCATTAAGGGGCCTCTAAGAGTGGACTCTAATCAGGAACCAGTGCCTATTAAATTATGTAGGACCTCTTGACCGTAGCTCATATAGAGATCGAATAAGGCAAGGTGTACTCAGATGACGTGGGAATGCTGCGGGGCTCTTCTGGCACACGCTCAGTTGTAATGAGTAGTAATATGCTACTTCTTCCAGGAAGCACCCGGTGTCTCACAAGGCAACCGGCGCCTTGAGTCTTCTTTAGGAACTTAAGCCCCGAAGATATGTAGGGAATTTCATGTTTCTGTTGACTATTGTTGACTGAAGCAAAACAAAGAAGCGAAGGTGAAGTCAGCACATCTTCCTGTGATTATCTTTTGAGACGGATGCTTTGTAAGCCCTAAACCCTAAGCTAATTGTTCAGGGACCTTCTAGACAATCCGTTGATGTAGATGATGTCTCAGTCACTCCAAAGGTCTTGAAGGGTTTACTTGGGTCAGGCGGGACGTTGATAGATAATGGGGATAACTAGGGTTATTAGATGGTTTACAAGGGTTGTTAACCTACTTACCAACTCCCCTTGACCCTCCAAGTAGGGTTTAGGCCCCTGTGTGTCTCTCAGACCCTCGTGGGTACGGCTTTGTTGAGAAGCTACGCCGTAAGCATTGGTGTCAAGTGTCGCCTTTAGATTGATATGTCTAGGTTGCGAGATTTTTGACTTTGACACTTGTAGCCCTCGCCCCTCGAACCCTGCTTGCTGGTGAGTTCAACGTTGAACTCCCACATTGTAAGAAGGTCGTCCTTCAAACTTTCCCTACAATCCTGACCTAAAACCCTACGTTACAGACCCTATGTCATGGGGGTCGTTCCAGGTTATGGGCCTTTTGGGGGGATACCCTGTATGAGAAGCAATATATTGAAATGCGACCCAAAAAGGGACCACAATACATAGTCCTCCTTAAGTAAAAAGAATACTGGGCTTTTGGGGATCTTATGATAATATACCCAATGCCATATTCTATCTACTTAAGGGGGACTATAGAAGAAGCCTGTTGTAGGGTGCCTGGAGGCTTGATGCAGACTTCAGGGGCCGGCTTGGTGCCCTCGAAGATGGCGTCAGGCATCCACCCCCACGGGAAAGCTGCGTTTACCTAAAGGACTCAAGAAGGTACTCCTCATTCATTTTGACGGTTCCAGGATAGGATACCCTGAGCTGTCGTAGTGGGTCATCAACATGTTGTTTGGAGGGAGCAAACTGACGACGGAGACCTTACCTGTAGGGCGCAGTTGAACATGTTTTTGACGTCCCAAAAAGTCAGGTGCTGCCAAAACCAGGTTTCTGGATGAGGAACCGCAAGCCCGTGCGAAAGTGTGACGCTCCAACAGCCACAGGTTCAAATCCATTCATCCATTTGCATCTTCTTATGCGTCTTAAGCCAACAGATCAACCGCATAACTTCCCCTAGGAACCTGGACAAGTATGGCATCTGTCAGTCTACATGTGACACTCGAACGTGCGTCATTATGCTACACACGGTGTTGTTATGAAAGCAGAGGTCCTTGGATGGTGACCGGAGTTTCGGCATGCATCGGCTACGTCCTTTGGTTAGTGTGGTTTGATCAGTCCCCGTGCAATAGGACAGGTCTGATTGCAGGATTCCGGCAAGCAACGGCCCCACATTAGCGTCCAAGCATCACTCCAGAGCAATGCCATCAGCCTTGAGCCAGGAGACTGGACGCGGAGCGTGGGGAGCTGTCGGAGCATTTCGCTGAGTCGGCGCGCAGGCAAAAGTCTTTCGCGTTCGGCGAGTGGTGAAGTTGACTCTTGGGCTTCTGCGGATCAATTCATCCAAGCAGCTCCTGAACCCTCCCCAAGCCTCTGAGCTGTGGCTTCAAGATTGCCACCCTCGAGCAGGAGGATGTAGCATACTGTAGACGTTAGCTTCGCTGGAGCTCGAACGCAGGAGACCCAACAATTCCCCTGGTTCACAGATTGCCATGGAGAAGTACTACAGCCGCAATCGATGCTGGGGACCTTTCTTACTTGCTTCTTACATCGGCCTTGAATAAGTTTTGCTCCAGAAGGGATTAACAACCCGAACTTCTGCGCTTTCCACTTACGGGAGGGGGCACCTGTCGGGAGAGGCTAGCTGGGCCCGTTGGCCTAGTCGAGGACTTGCGGGAAGCAGTGAGGCCCGGCTGTAGGTCTGAAGTTCTGGGTCTTGTAGTCTGGGCTCAGGTTTTGCTGGGGTGGTAGATTCTCTAGCTGTTTGGCGGCAGCTTGACAGGTTGTTCGGGTGTCAAGCGATGTAGTGATGCAAGTAGTTATTGTGCATAAGGATTGCCATGACATGTTGAGGTAGAACATGTTCAGGCTTCCTACAACTACTTGCCACACCCTAGAAAGTTGAACCCCAACATGGTACCCTATACGGTGGTTTCTAGGAACCCTTAAGGGGGATTTACTTGCTACACAACTCCCAGTTTCCATTTCGTTGTCCATTTTCTTTTTCATTTGGTGATCCAATATCGGGGTAATACCATTAAACTTTAAACCCTACATATCCCTTAGGTAGACCCCCCAACCTGTAATAGTGGCTACAAGGGATAATAGTGTTCATATTAAGTTCCTCATATTATACCAGCATCATACCACCATTACAGGGTGGGGGAGGTCCTCCTAACATATCCCGTATAAACCCCGATCCTCCCAAGGGGTCTAGATCGCCAAGGGCCCGCCTTGACTCTAAGTCATTCCAAGGCCAGGACAACGCTCACGCATGCGGTTGAGGAAGGATGCGCGACCTTATTGTGGGCGTTCCCGAATCAAAATGCTTTGGGTTTTTCGGTTTGGGAATTTAAGGTTTAGAATCACATCTGTTGTAAGGCAATAATGAGCCAAGTTGTAATGTCTAGCAACAGTGACGAGCATACAGCAAATAATCAGAACAGTAGGTTGCATCACGCAAATTTTGAAAATCTGGGTCCAAGAAACATTGGGTATATGTACGGCTTTTGGGGTTGGGCCATTATTAAGGTAGCTATATTAAGGGTGATATGTATGGATGATGCAAGGGTAATGATTTGAAAGTTCTACATGTCAGCATGTAGCCCCTACACAACCATGGGTCCTAGAACACCACTAAACCCTAAACACTCAACCCTAAAGCCAGGTCACTGGAGGAGGCGCTGCAGTCCTGGCAAAGCCACACGCAGCACCTCGAGGACTGAGCTCCTGAGTACATGATGATATGAAACAAACAGTATATTATACGATATTATAGTCTACTAGTATACTATTATTCTTGCATTCTTTTCTATTTTTATAGAGCATAATATACCAAAGTAATGGTATAGTTTGTTCTAGTTTGGTATACAATAAATCATCTAGTATTAAGCAGTTGTGTGTTTGCCTCTTTGTCACAGCTGTGGGCTCATCTCATACCCAGTCTTTAAGCAAGGTTCCTTTCTTGCCTTGCTTCGAACAATGAAGCTTTTCGTGGCCTTTGTCCCCTTTTACCTTGGCAGCTCCTTCAAGGTGCTGAACCCGAAAGATGCCCAAGAGGCTGCTGAGGTCACGGAGCTGAAGCAATGCCACACTGAGGAGGCGGAGCGCTTGGCGAGGCAGCGCAAGGAAGCCGGCATCCTCGGCTTCTTTGGTGACATTGTGGGTGGCGCCTGCGGTGGGGTCTACGCGGTCACAGGCAACGAGAATGCAAAGAAGAATAAATTGATTCAGGAGAAGCAGGAGTTGTCGGTGCAGGCGCGGGTGGAGGCCAATGCAAGCCAGGCCTTCATCTTCGATCTCGGTTGTGCGATTGCGGAGGGCACCGTAGGGTTGGCTGAGAGCGCAGTGTCCTATGCACACGAGGAGGAGAATGCCGGCGCCCAAAATTGCGAGCATCTGGCGGCAATATTGACGTTGCAGAAGATCGACGACCTCCAAAAAACGACGGAAGCAGGTGGGGATTGTTCTGGGTCAGGGTCCCAGCAAAATACCATAAAGGAGGGGTTCAAAAGGAGTGATTTGCAACCGGGACCACAATTCAGCAAACCTATGCGCAATATTATTTTCAGTCGCCAGGTTTCCAAAAGGTCGAAGACATGATGACGCAGAATCATGCGGACATGCTGAAAACCGTGGCCAACAACCACGGCGAGACGATGGCCATGCTCGACCATTTGGCCCACAAGCACGAGAGGACTCGGGTTTTCAAAGCCCCAAGCCCGCAACACCCAGGGTCCCAAACTCCAACGGAGACATGGAAGGACACAGGAGACAGTTCGGCAAATGCAGACGCAGTTGGATATCCGGATGCTCAGCGTGGCAAAAGGCAATGCCATGATTGCCGCGAAGCTGGACAAGCTTTCCCAGAAGTTGACCGAATCCATGGAGCTCACCGAGGCACGTTTAAACAAGAAGAAACGAAACTGATCGAACGCCCTCCAGCCTTGGCACACACTGTCTACATGTCTTGCTTTTTCCTAGGTGTCTGCTTACAATGTGCTCTATGCGCGAATGGCAGCAGCGATTGCTTTTCTGAAGGGAGGGAATGACGACATCCTCGCGGCCGAGTCCGACAAGCGGCGCCACAATGCGCAGATGACGCTTCATCACCCTGGCGCAAGCCTAGCGTCGGCGAAGCTTGCAACTCAGCAGTGGCAAGCAACTGCTGTGGCACTTGATGAAAAGAAGAGCGAAGCACTCAAGGCTGGTTGGCATCGCGCTCGTGACTCAATGGCAGAACTTGTGGCCGTGCTGGTTGAGAGTGACTTGCTCTTCCTTCACTTCAAGGTGCAGTTGCGCACGAAGGCTGCAGAGAAGCTCGAGAGCTTCCAAAACACTTTCAAATACATGGTGGAGCATTCCTTTCTACAAGGCCATCTGGCGCAAGCAGTGGAAGAGGACGCCCTGATGCCCGTCATCCTCAGCGCGGTCATGTACGCCCTGTCCACCATGGAGATGTATTTGAACGCCTTCCCCAACTACGAGGAGGTGCAGGGCTTTGCGGTCAACCTCCATGCCTTGTCGCAGTACCTCATCGCCTTGCCAGATCGGCTTACCAGCGTCGATTTCCTTTCCATGGTGGCGGAGGCAGTAGTTCTCACCAAGTTTCCTCTGGACCCAGAATGCAGCCGGGCTGCTTTCGAAGGCGGCTTTGCCAACACAGAGGCCATGGCCATGTGGGATAGCTCACTGGCCGTGCTGTCCGGCAAAATCCTGAGCGGAGATTCCCAGCGGGGCGCCTTTTTCGACTGCAGCAGTCGAGACACCCGACAAATTATTGGCGGGTACAACAGCCTGAAGCCTACCCATGGAGACGAATCCATCGACTTCACCAAGTTGGAGCAGGATTGCAGCGGGAACAACCCACCCGCGGAGATCACCGCCCAGTGCCCGGAGGATTACGTGATCATACATGCGCTAAGAAGGGTAGCGACCAAAAGGTCGATGTCGATCCCAACCTGAGATGGTGCACCCTGAAGCCTAGTGCGATGAAGAAAACTTTCCGCGCTTCGGACCATGAATCGAACGTCGCAGTCTCCAACAACATCGTGGACACCAATGGGCGGCTCAGCAGCACTGAGAGGCTTATCACACAACTCAAGGACCGTGTAAATCTGGTGCACGAGCATGGCATGTTCTGCAACTCCGTGGAGGAGCGTGGAGTCAGGGCTGGGCACAACTATCTCCAACTGGGGAGTTGGCGGCTGGCCATGATCAACGATGCTCATTTCTCGATCTCGAACCTGAACGGCAGCACGGCGATGATCTGGAGATCGGATGCTACCCGGCACGGTGGTCCCAGGCAAGATTGGGGTGCTTCAACCTGGGCCCAGAGCGAGGTGGTGGACCCAACCATGGACCTCTCAACCTATGGCATCTACTTTGGGAACCGCTTCATTCAGATCGGGTCATGGAGGTTCGCGGAAATCAATGCGGGGCATTTTACGATCTCGCACCAGAATCGCAACATGGCATCCCGCTGCACTATCATGTTGTGCATCATTTTGTGCGTAGAGACCTTTGTAGGCGCTGTGGATCCCAGGCCCAGCTCTTCCGTTACGATGGCCTCGTGTACCGCAATCCCAGCCATGCTCTGACAGAATGGAATGGATTCGACCACAGAGCTCTTGGCCAACCCAGGGGCATCTACATGGGCCACAACTTCATCCAAATCGGGTTCTGGCGCCTGGGGGAGGCAGAGGGCGGGGGATTCACGATTGGGCATGTCAAGACGGGCGTCACAGTAGTCCACTACACCCAGGATGGTTCCATTCACTATAAACAGAATGACTACAGCACCAACGGGCGCCCCATTTGCCAGAACCTCAACGTTATCTGATGCTGTCGGAAGTCCTCCAGGACTGAGTCGGCTGAATCTTCGGCAGAATGAATCAGATGGTACAGAGTGCAGCATCCATCCCGCTGCCTGTCAAAAGACGTTCTTTGCACGGATGTGTGCGTCCATGACCATTTTGCAGAGAGGTGCTCAGTAGGGGCCATTGGGCCAGAGAGCTTCATTGCGGTGGAAGCTGATCCGTTCTTATAAGCTCCGTTCACTCCCCTTCCCTCAGGCCTTTTCTCCCGTGATCCTCGTGCTTTGGCAGGACGACTTGCGCAGTCGACTCTTGGCTGTTTGGGAAGTTGGTGTCTCGTTGCAGGATCCGGTGAAGATTCATGGGCAACCTGTGGAGTCTGATAAGTCAATCTGCCATGATAATCCATGAGCCATGAGGTTTCTCTACCCGGAAGAGGCGGATTGTGCAATTGCCGGTAGTGGACAGTCAGAGTGTCAATTGCCACTCCCAAAATCATGGCTTGGAGAGCGCTTGTTTGGCCGTGTGTGCCATCTGCAATTTTGACAGGGCCTCGCAAGTGCTTGAAAGATCCGCCTGCAGTTATTCCAGCATGTTCACAGCTAAGGAATTGATGACATCTCGCAGTCAGTGGCGTGCCGGACCCACTATTGCAAGATGGCCGTTTAAGTTGCAGGGATTGCGAGTTCATGTATTCAAAAGCCTACAGACCTGGCCGGCAAGTCTTCAGGATGAAGCCTGGGAACCTGATACTTCTTACTGAGCCTTACTGTGTTCCTGAGACAGTTGACTGGGCCTGCACTTGCGCCATCAGCTTCCAAACTAAGAGTCGTTCAGTTTGTGACCATTTTGCGCGAGTTGATGGCAGGGAAGGGGGCCACAAAGCATTCCCATTTGAAGGAGGACAATAGGAACGCCCAAAAGGGAATTGCTGAAAAAGTCGGTCAAGATGCTCCCAGTGCAGGGTTCCTCCCATACACAGTAGCTACTAACCTAGAAGCCTGAATGAGCACCTCTAGTATGGTGCCACGACATCGCAAGACAATATTGGGAGCTATTTAGTGCAATAAATATCCCGTCGTACAACCCCAAAATAGACTCAGTGTCCATTTCATGTTTCATCTTTTTCTTCTGCTCTGTTTGATTTTCCATTCTCAGGTTAATATCCCCTTAAACCCTAGGTACTCCTATATAATAATGGAATGATACTGTAAGCTTTAATACAACACCGTATACTAGTTTCCACTTTGTTTTCAATTATTTAGGCCCCTAATACGTTTCCGCGTTGCTGCTAAGGAACTTAAATTCGGTTACTGTAATCAGTAAATCCTATTATTTACTATATACCCATAACATGGTAACTTAATCTAAGTTTCTAAACAGGGGGGCTGCTTTTTTTTGCGCATTGGCCGAGGCGCCTGGAGCCCTGCGAGGGCCAAAGTCATGTCCAGGCTGGGCTTCTGGTTCAATTTGTTCCCACCGCTAATATTAAATGCCCCCACACCCCTAGGGCCCTAGGGTTTAGGGTTTAGGTTAAACCCCCCAATGATGAGGGGTCCAGTTACCATGATGGAGAATGAAATGGACATGGAAACTGTGTATTTATTATAGGGATATGTATATAAGATCTAAGGCTATAAGAAGGATCGTAGCGCATTGAGTTGTACATTGGGCTCTCCTCCATGTTCATCACCTACCCTTACTCATAGAACCACCTCCTATGAATCAATCAATTAAAAGCCTGTAGGATAGCAGCCTGGAAGACTACTTGTCAAGGGGGAGGGCTTCCTACAAAGGCCGAGCGTTAGGGGGATATGAATTAGTGGGGTGTCTATAATGAACTACGGGCGGTTTCATTCACAAGTGGTTGGCAGCTTTTGTGGGAAAGCAAGGATACAGGACATGTTGTTTGAATTTTCGGACTTATGTAGGGACATACAGACCGCAGTAATCAAAAAGAAATCGGATGTTATGCTTCCCTCTAACCCACATTAACAGCTTCAGCAAAACTCATCGAACACTCAAACCAAGCCGACATGGAAAACTCTGAAACAACTTAGACAAAATCAGAAAGCAGCTCGTGCAACACAACTCAGAAAACCCAGAACTCAAATTCAAGATTCTCTGGCGAAGCTCACACAATTTCCGATAAACCTACAAGTCACGAAACTCAACCGTCATTAATGCTTTCTATCATGCATTGAGTGGCTTTTGAGTTCTGCTCAACTTGTTTTTGACCTGAACCTGTGCTTAGTTAAGGTCATGTTGGGCTACTTCTCAATTCTAATGTTATCTGAGCTTTTTGATTTTTGAGGTTATGTTGCTTTTGTTTTTTGGGGGGTTCATTTGCGCGTTGTGCGTCAGAACTTGGGGCCATGATTTTTGTGGAGGTCTGGGCTAAGTGTCAATCTGCTGAGCTTGGGATATTTCTATACGATCGAACATTTCGTGTGGGTGTGACAGCATCGCAAGAGTTATTCGAGGGTAGCTACTAGTTCGTTACGTTCCATGTTGCGGTCTTTCCCGGGCCTCTCCAAGATGCAACCTATATAAGCTCTGTGATAAAGACGGGGCCGACCTCATTATTGAGCCCTCATTGAGGTTACCTCTTCAACCCTAAGCCCTAAACCCTAAACTCTAAACGCTTAAACCCTTAACCTATAGGCTCCTAGGTTCCCACGCCCCTCAGGATGGTAAGCATGAGCTAAGGACTTTGGGATCCGGGGCCTGAGGGAGTACTTCCCGGCTGAAAGAGATAGGGCAAGGATGCCACAACTAGTATGAAAACTCATAACAAGTCGGCTGCTTGAATGTCGATAAGGTTCTTTGTAGGCCCGTTTTGGGCTTCCATGTTTACCATACATGGTCTTTTCCATCCCTCAAGTCGTCTTCTCTTAGCTTCTGTCATGTGGAATTCCCGCGTAAGATCCTCATGACGGAAACCTCTCAAAGTTCCTGATACTGTCGAGAAGCAGCTAGCACTGTGAGGTGCCACTTTAAACATTGCTGCGCTGGGGAGGGCCCCAGTAGGGAAGGGGGGGGGGTGGTGTCAAAACTTATAGCAAGCTCTCATGGATTTGAGTCGCGGGGCGCCCCTCTTGGGTCCATGAATGAGGGGTCAAAAGGACGTTGCCATCCAAAGGGCCTCCTGAATGCCATTGTTCCCGTCTCAGCTTTTTTTTGCGCTAGTAGGATTTTGGGTTTGGGGTTACCGTTTTGGGGGCAGCTCTTCGTTTTTGTGGTTTCAATCCACATGTGTTTCGAGCATTTCCAGACATTTGAAAGCAACTGGTTCCCTCTCTCTGCTTGCAAGGGGTCGCCAAAGGGCCAAAGAAGCCCTCCGAAAGCCGTTGCAGCAAAGCAGGCGAATCTGAGCTCGGCGCCCTGAAGAGTGTGAATAGATTAGCGTTGTATGGGGATAATGGAAAAGAAAACGGAAACTACTACATTATGATATTATGGCGGTGTATATATTGGGGTCATAGTAGGGGATGCAGTTTCAGAGGCCTAGGATTCAGGTAGAAGGTTATCGGGCTTCAGTTTAACGGCTAGGGATTAAAGCCCAAACCTCAAGAGTCAGATTTCATCATTGGCACGACATTTGGCCATCTGTTGACAGAAAGAGTTCTTACATTTCAGGAAGTAAGCCCGGGAAGTTCATGGTTGTGTTCAAGCCTACTTGGAACACGACAGACCAAGCCCCGAAGCCTGGAACCCTATGCACTCACCCAATAATATGCACACTAAACATGACTTGTGGGATGCTGAGCCTGACTGGCATCATGTAGTTTCATGTCTGAATGTGTCATAGGAGCAACAGTTGATGCTTGCAAGCCAACCCCTATAGGGGTCAGCTTACTTACCTCATCCTTCAGAGGCACCCTGAAATATTCTCCTTCCAGTCCCTACACATCCTGGCGTGCAGGCGAAATACAAATCAGGTAGGGTTTTCCGCTGGCTTAGTGTTCAGGAATTCACTTTAGGCGTTTGGGAGTCGCGTTTGTTACGGCTTGCCAAATCCAAGGCCTGCCCACCTCGACGGCCTTTCTGCCGCTGCCTTGGCCAGTGAATTGTGTACGGAGCTTGTCTTCGGTACTTAGAAATGGTTTTGCTGTTGTTCATGGAAAGCGGAAGCTCCTACATCTGAGCCCCGTTGAAGAAGCTCCAGTATTCCACCCTTTACATCTGGCTGGACAGGGTGGTGGCAGGTCTGAATGGATGAGCTCGGCAAGGCCATGGCATGGCCATGGCTTTTTTTTGTGGGATTTCTACTATGCCTTCATGACATACAGTTCTGTCATAGATGGCCATCTGCCAGATTCCTTGCATCAAGCTTCCTTGCCTTTTTTCAGAAGTCGAGGCAGACTTCAGCAGCTAGGCTTTCGAATTTACGTTTACCCTTATGACCATTATTCGTAGTCGTACTACCGTTCTTCTCCTACTATTACATTTGTGTATTCTTATAACTTTGAATACTACCATTATTGGTTTTATTTGTTCACTATCATTACTATTATTTCTGTTATTACGATTATCACCATTACTACTGTGATTATCATTAGTATTAGTACGATTACAATCACTCTCATTATTATCTTTAGTATAATCGTATAATCCCTATTATACGGAACCACCCCCGCACGAAACTTTCAACATGTAGGGAAACCTGCAGGGTTGCAACTGCTTGCTCGGATTCTTCCCAGTGTTGTCCAGCTGTGTCTGGTTTCACTGGTGCACTTGTTTGCTGAACCCCTTGCTCGAGCAAGAACAACCACAGTAATGGTAATAATAGGAATAAGGGTGATAATCGTATTAATGGTAACTGTAGTCATACCAGTAATACTGGTAATAGATTCCGGAGCAAAAGCCGTGATGCAGGATCATTCTGTTGCTGCAGAGGACTCATCATGAAGTTGCAGATGCACACATCATTCAGAACTGCTGTCTGCTGAAACGAAGTCGCCTGCGCAGAGCTTTGTGAAGCCGCTAAAGTCTAAACCCCGATGAAGCATGCTGAAGAGAGATAATATTTCTTCCGACTCGACCCGAACAAACTCATAACGAACCCAAGGATACTTTCAGAATCCTTGTCCAATTTCCTTACACTCCCCGTATCCTGCCTGTGTGCCTACATTATTCCCATGTGGTAGTTTCCCCAAATTAGGGATACCTTTTTAAAGGGGCCCATTGAAGAGGATTATAAGATACCGGATTCTCACTGTTTAGGGAAACTACCATGTCCCCTTTGGCCAAGGAATTTGGTTTCCATCCTTCCAGCATATTCACCGTCCAGCCAAGACAAGGATGCCATGGCCAGTATGGGCCAGGCCCCCAGATTGCTTAGGGGTTTTACAGGGGACATGGGATGTATGGGGGCTGTAAGGCTGTAAGGGTTCTATGGTGGGGTTATATCGGGGTTAGAATCTAGGGATTTCGATAATGAAGGTTATATGGGGATTATGTAGGGTTTCGGCAAGATAGGGAAAATGACCCCAAGGATGGAGAATCGACTAGAAAGAACATGGAACATGAAACGGAAACTGGGCGGGGCTTCTGTATGGAGATTATGCAGTATAGTTTACACCCTGAACCCTAAACCCCTAAATACTCAACCCTAAGTAAAGCCCTAAACCCTAAACGCTAATAGGGGCCCACCATTCTTGCCACTGCGGAGATCTGAGGCCGAGCTGAGTCTCCCACTCGGCGCGAAGTCCCGTCGCCTAGCTTCTTGGCTGCTAGGACGATTCAAACCAATTTTCAAGATGGTCAGCGTAATACTAGTTATAACGGCGATGATAGTAATAGTAGTAGTAATAGTAATAGTAGTAAATATGGTAATACTTGTACTTGAACCACAAGACAACGCGCAAAAGGAATCGAATGTCTGGGCCTGCCGCCATCTCTACACAGCGCTGTCTGCAGCAAGCCCCCCCCCCCCAAATTACAGAAGCAACTAGACTTTGGGAACCAAGCAAAGCAAGGCCCGGCTCCGTCTAGAGGGTCCTGGGTTATGCTAATTTCATCACTTGCCTACCGCTCGAAAGCCAGGGGTATCAATCCAAAGCCCAAACACCCAAGATATAACCCCAATATAGCCCCAATATAAAGCCCCAATATAAACCCAACATAAAGCCCCAATATAAACCCAATATAAAGCCCCAATGTAACCCCAATATAAAGCCCCAATGTAACCCCAATATAAAGCCCCAATGTAACCACCCCAATATAAAGCCCCAATATAAACCCAATATAAAGCCCCAATGTAACCCCAATATTACCTTAACTCTCAAGTTCCAAACACGCACTTCAGCATCCAAAAGGTTAAACACTAGCTCCATATGAACTATAGTCTAAACTCCTAGGGGATTATACAGGGACTACTATAGGGGTTATCAAGGTGGATACTAGGAGTTTAGACATTAGCTCCATATTGCAGGCGCAACGAAGGAGAAACGCCACTCAGTCTATGGGGGTTATATAGGGACTATTAGGGTTATATTGGGTTTCTATAGGGATAATGGAAAATAAGATGGAAACTATTATATAATTAGCATTGATTCTTCTTTCTGACTTCAGGTATGTGAGGCTGCCCCAAAACGGAACTACAGGTGGAGGTTTAGGTAAGATTCATCCCCTCCGACTGTGAGGCTTGACGGTGCCGCTACTTAGCGGGGCTGAGGCGGCGGCTCCATGTCAATTTGGGGCTCTTCCAAACTGTTTCAAAGGATACCCTTAATTACTGCCCTTGTATTGGGGCTTTATATTGGGTTTATATTGGGGCTTTATCTAGGGTTTATATTGGGGCTTTATATTGGGGTTACATTGGGGCTTTATATTGGGTTTATATTCCAGCTACCTGTGTCTCTAGTGTCCATGAGGTCACCCCTTTTTGAGGCGGATGGAGCAGCATTCTGAGCATTGCCTAGTATGCCATGACTGAGAGGGGGAGGTAGGAAGCATCCTCCATCCTGGATCCTGCAAGAAACCTCAATGTATTGCAGTATGCCAAGCATGATCATGCACAAAGAGGCGCTTCAATCACAACAGAGCATCAGAGTAGCGACATCGCAGCCGCAACCGTGGCAATAGCAGCCCCAACACTTGTGCCATGGGTACCGGGCTGATGGTTGGAATACAGAGCAAGATAAGGACAAGCAGAAGGGAATTAACATATATATACCCCCATATCCTACGAAGCATTCAGGTTTCCGTTGCGCTTGGACTTACTGGTGCTCAGTAAGGAATGGAGGAATGGATCACTAACGTAGTCCTCGCACAATCCCAATATAATCCTTGTAGTAGTGCCCATTCTTCATTCCCAAACCCAAAAACCAAAACCCTAAACCCCAAACCCCAAACCCTAAACCCTGGACTCTAAACCCTAAACCTTAAAACCCTAAACCCTAAACCCTACACCGCGCGAAGTAGAACGGGTCGATGCCAGGAGCCGCTCCAGCTAGCAGAGCCAAAAGCAGAGGACCTCTTTCCAGGCCGCCGGCTTGGGTCCTGTAAGGGTACCTTAAAGGGGGTTATAGGGGATATGTACGGTTTAGGATCTGGGGTCCCATAAGATGCGAAACATAGTATTTTAGGGGGCTATATTGGGGTCTCCTGATTTTGGGAAACTACCATATGAGGGTCCCTCCAGCCAAGCCCAAGATAATAAGATCCTTAGCATCAGGACTCTCAAGTAGGGACCCCCGAAATTTTGGACACCCCCTGTGATTTCACCGGTTTCCGGATTCAGGGCTTGGAGCTTGGGATTCTTATGCATGATATAGCATCGTTGGCTGGCCATTCTGGCAAAATAGATTGGTTGGATGCCAGCCAGAAGTGGAAAGATGCAGAGGTAGAAAAGAGTTGGTATGTCTGGTATTGGCTGGTCTTGTCTGGAGCTGTGTGTTGCTGTCGTCACTGGCAAGAACAAAATAAGTCTGAATACAACTGTTGGCTCGTTGAAATGCCAAAGAAGCCGGGCTCCAACATTTTTAGGGATTTAGGGATTTAGGGTTTAGGGTTTAGGGTCAGACCACCCGCACCGTGATCAAAGAAAGGATGGTTCTACCCCGGCAGGATCGTTTGCTTGAACCCTTAACAGAGTAGCTGGCAGTGGTGCCTTCATTTTCAACAACTCAGAGATAATAGTAACAGTTGTAATCATAGTAGTTATAGGAATTATTGTAACAATGGAATAATAGGAGTAATAGTTATAAGAGGAACAAAAGTAACCGGAACATGCTTCGGTCCTGGGGCCGGTCCGCAACAGTGTAGAGCGGCGTCAAGGTGGCTAGAGCTCGACGTGGTTCATCTGGCTACCAACAAATAGTACAACAATGTAGTTATAACATAGTATGATATAATATAATATACTGTACTATACGAAAAGTTCGTACGGTATATAATAAGATCTGAACTGTTCCCTGAGAGCGGTAGTTTTTTCGATTTTGACACGAAAGCTGTTCAGGTGAGCCAGTGACTCACATCCTGGACGGACAAGGTGGCTTCGCAGTAGAAGCAGCGCTGTGGTAGTTTCCAAGGCATCAGCGTCGCCTTTCTGCCCATTAAGGGGCCTTCGCTGGAGTGTGTAGGGGACATACATCAATATAAATGGTCCTTCCATGTGGTAAGATTATGAAGAGTCAGCCCTTTTTGGCAGGTCCTAGGCGAGAAATCCCACTTGCAAATATTTGTTGAGACCCTCATTTTTAAATTTGTGCAGCAGCATGCCACGCAACATGTCTTGCTCTTCAATTTTGCTGTTTGTCGTATTCATGCCACTCTGGGTTGTCATGAAACAGCCCATGTAATGTAGAGGTGCAGCCAGCCGTGCAGCAACAAACGGCAGCAAATGCGGCCAGAATCAAGAGAAGAGTCTGACACCAATATCAGGGTAAAACACCTGAAGCCTAAAAGCAGCAACGTATCAAAGCGAGCCAGGGTACTCAAATGGTATATACTTGAGGACCCAGACGGTTCATATAGGACGCAGTTTTTCGGTAGGAGCTTCTACAAAAACGAGAGTACTTGCACCCGTAGGGTTACATCCATTGTGACTGTATCTCCTTCCATCAGGTCCCGAACCTTGGCGCGATCCGGCCGCAGTGCGCCAGGCACTCTCCGACCTTGCGGAGACGTGCGGGGACCCAGAGTAGTTGATGGTGGCGGTGCGGCGGAAGGGACGAGTTAGTATTCGCATCCCTCTCCCTCCTTCCTCGTCCTCGTTCTCCCTCCTCTTCTTCCTCCTCGCTCTACCTCCACCTTGCCCTCCCCTCCTCTCAGACTTTGGATGGACAAGTATGAAGTACTCGCCATCTTTTGGACAGCATTCGGAGAGAGCTTGAGTAAGTCCCGTTTCGCTTGGATTCGTGGGATCTTGAACAAAACCACTCTTGATATCATGGGCCCGTCTTGGTTATCAACTATACTACGGCACCTAGTATTTGGGGGTACCAAAACGGGACCCTATCGTTGGGAACTACTCATATCCAACCGCTGCCGCTTGCTAGGCGGGAACGCATTCGACAGCTGCGGGAGGCCAGGATCGACTGCGCCATGACCCCCTCCCCTTTAAGGATTAAAGGAAAATATAGGAATCCTGGATTATAATGGAGATCCTAATATTAAGGCCATGCGAGGAGGGGGTTGGAATCCCAATATTAAGACCCTTAGAGGGTTTATGACCTACCTGTACATCAGCCATGCGGTCGGGAGATTTTTTTTGGGGGGGGGAGGTTGGGTGGCAAAGTTGCCGGTGGCTGTGGATGCGGAGGTGGAGGTGGTGGTGCTTGTGGCTTGTGATGGTGATGGTGCCGGTGCTGCTGCTGTTGGTGCTAGCGTCGCTGGCTGATGGGTTGTGGCTGTGGACGCCAAAGGCCACAGTCGTGCCTTTTGTTTCAGCTGCAAGGTACTGTACAAAGGAGGAGCGTTGTAGGCTAAAAGAGTTGGGGGTGTGATTGTGGCAGCAGTGACGACTCATACTCTAAATGTGCGTCCTCGGAGAATGTCCTGAAAAGATACACTGCAGGGCTCCTTTGAGTGACCATTTGCTATTTCCGAATATTATACGGATCCATCTTCTCCAACAAAATTGAACAGGTTCCTGTTGCAACTTGGGCGGGTACAACGCCAGGAATTGCAGCATCAACATGAGCTGCACAAATCATATCCAAGCTGAAATCTCAAATCCCAACCCCAGACCCAGAACGCCCGTTGCCTACAGTGTAGGAACTAGTCTCGACTGATTCATGGCTAGGGGGCAACCCCCAGCAAGACCCCAATGCCTACCCCAATACTTTAGCCCTAGACATTAGATCCTGAGCTTTCAAAGCAGTCAGCCCTAGATCTTGGGATCCCCGCCCGACAGGCAAGCGTGATCCCTGCGGAGCAGCCAGACACAAGCGAGTGAGCAGAAAACATGTAGTATTATTTTTTTCTTTTGCTTGGACTTTTGTGAAGGGTTGGGGTAGCCAGTAACGGGGAAAAGTCGGCTGTCCCTCCTTGGAAGTTGAGTGTTCAACTGTGCGTGAGGACTAATTATAGGGGCTTGAATACTGTTGGACCAGGTCCTTCCTGATTTAAGACTCTGCTGCTGCTGCTGCTGCTGCTGCTGCTGCTGCTGCTGCAGCAGCAAAGTTTGTAAGCTCCTTTGCGTACTGAACACATTGACACAGTTGCTTCTCTGCAGTGTTCCACCTAGGCAACTGCTCGGTGATGCTGTGTTAAATGCAACGCTAGCCCCTGCATAGGATGCGTAGTTGTTGTTCTTCCCATCTCCGACATCTTTTTGCAGTGACTGTTGCTCACCTTGCGGATTCCAAGTTTTGAGCTGGCATGTGTTCTGTGATGAGTTAGAGACATCTCCAGCAGAGAAACTCTATATGAGCTATAGTGGAAACTAAGGGAGTATTCTAGGAATTATGAAGGGGGATACCAGGAGTTTAGACTATAGCTCATTACAACACCTATGTCATCCCCAAGAATCCCCCTTTATTTCTCCATGATAGGAGTCTGATCGTGTCCTTGTTTTGGAAGGACCTGAAGTCGGTCATGGCTAATGCCAAGGACTTCTTCAAATGCTATCTGCTGTGGGGATTATACAGGGTTTCTTTAGCGGCTTGTATATGTAGTGTACATTGGGGCTTATGTACACTTCTTTTTTTTTTAAGGTGATATAAGGTTAAGTTAGGGGCTCATATAGGGCATTTTTCTTAATCGTTATGTCGGGCTTATGTAGGGCGTAAATGCTTTTCTATGCTTCAACTTTAGGGTTATATGCAGTTTATATTGGGGCTTGTATTGGGGTTTCTAAACAGAATGGGGGGAACATACGGGGGCTGCTGGGGCATTTTAGTCTTATATATAGTGAATGTACGGGCTTGTATAGGGTTCAGGGATGCTGTAGCAATGAGGGAAAACCAAATGGACAAGTTATGGACATGAAATGGAAAATGGTAGATCCTATAAAGAGGGGTTTATACAGGGTCTAAGGAAATAGCCGAAATCATGGAGAATCAAATGGAACTGAAAACGGCACATAACATGTGTTCTGGGATTCTGCACGGTACTCTATAGGATTTGGGGCCTAGGTCCGGGGCCATTTAGGGTTCAAGGATTAGGGATGTTTAGGGTTTAGGGCTTAGGGATGTTTAGGGTAGAGGGAGTTCAAGCTTTAGGGATGTTCAATGGTTTATGCTTCAGAATTCACTGTTGTGGTTCATGCTAAGGCGGGAATGGTGGAATGGGCGTTTGGGGTTCGATTTGGAGACGATTGAACAGGGCCTCACAGCAAAAGATATTTTACTTCGAGGCAACCCGTGCTGTGGCCCCCCAGAAGGTTTGAAAACGTAAAAGCCTCTAAGGGTGTGGTGCTTAGGATCGAGTGGTTTTTAGGATTCAAAAATTACGTAGAAATATGTCTCCCGAAGAACTCCAAGGACCTGGGATATTGGGGAACTAAAGGGGCAAATGTACCCACATATTTTTTTAAGGAATCAAAGCTTTTTGGACTGTAGTATCAGGCCTCTACCACAACTAAAACTGGGAACTCTTGCCTATAGTTGCAGCGTCGCACTAGCACAGCAGATTTTGCAGTAACTGCTTGCCCGTGCAGATTCTGCCAAACCTGGCCGTCCACGGCACAGTCTGGCTTCAAGGTTCCAGACAAGCGGTTGTTTTTCAAGCACGGCAGCCCAAGCTAGGGCCAAAAACTGCACCAGGGCCAAGCGCAAGCGCTCCTAGTTGCATGCGCAAAGGACAAAACAAACGTTTGTAGTCAGGATCCCAGTCTAGAGATTAGGTCAGTAGGTCAAACTGCTGCTGCTGCTACTGCTGCTGCTGCTGCTGCTGCGACTGCTGCTGCGACTGTTACTGCTACTGCTACTGCTACTGCTACTGCTACTGCTACTGCCGCTACTACCACCACACCACTACTGCTTGCTTGCGCTGCTTCTTGTCCTCATACTTCTTGCTGAAGATGAAGGAGCTGCACTTCCTACAGCCTTTGAACAGCCGAGAGCCAAGGAAGTTCCACTAAGCTACTGCCTGCAAGTGAGGGAGGAATCCAGGCCCGGACGTAAGTATCCCAAGTTTCAGACATGCACGTGCTTACTGTGGACATCTTAAGTGCAGGGCTTGGATGTGTTGCCCCAGTCCTAATTGAAGTCCGACAGCAGCAGACTGGGTTTGCAATGTGCAGTAGGCACATTGGAGAATGCTTCCTAAGAGATTCTTGCTCCACGTTTCCTCTTTTGGAAAACTGGTGCGGCCGTTGAGGTTACCACTGCCTGTGTACCCTATTGAACTTAACTGCTGCGAGTAGCGACCTTGGTCACAGGGATAGACCTCCAGCATGGCTCCTACCAGCTGCTACCATTTTTTGCAGTCCTGTCCGTCTCTTCTAGGATGATGGGCTCGAAGAGAGGACACTACTATGTTATTCCATGGTTGCTTTGCATGTTTAAATGGATATCATGCTGAATTGCCAGTGAACTTCAAGCAGCATGCTACACTGTCAAGCAAGTTGTTCTTCTACACGCTTGGCCAACGCCCTCCATGCCAAAGTGTTCTAAACATCCAGATATAACTGCATATTCTTCTTTTGTTCTGACTATTGCCAGTATTACCGTTATTGTTGTTATTGTATTATTACTGTTCTTCTTCTTTGATTATGAGTACTATAACTACTATTGGTATCATTGCCATTATTATTACTATTATTATTGTTAGTATTTATTGTGATTAGATACATCACTTCTGCCATCTGTAACTTTGGGAAGATGACTCGTGTGAACCCAGGCACGTTCGATCCTTCCACCTTTGCGCGCAGCGGTGGCGAGGTCACTTCAACATGCTTGACATCTCCTCAAAGACGCTAAATCCCACTCATTGAGGGTAAAGATTCATACCTTAGTTGTATCAGGACTTGTGTTGCAGAGTCTTTTGCGGCACGTGGGGCTTAGGCCATTTGCTTCAGTCCGAGTCATGAAGTTCTGCTTCTACCAATACTCTAGGCCATTTCTTGTACCTGGCTCTGAGAGCTCTCGCACGCAGTCCTAGCAACGATGTGTGCGTTAAGATTCATGTGTTCTTGGAGGGAAATGCTATGCAGCCCCGAAGGATTCTAATGCTCAAGCTTGGGATCATCTCATGTAGCCTTTCGTTCCTTCTGCAGCCCATGGCTGCAAGACTTGCGACAGCTGACTTGTGTCCCCTTCAATTGCCCTGCCACCGCACTGGGACCTGTGGCACCGCAAGGCTATGCTGGCAAAAGAAGCCATGAGCTTGAGAGCCGCAGAGCTTGGAAGATGCGCCTGGACAAACCGATTGACGGAGCTCATGAGAGCACCTGGATGATCTAGTGGCAAATTTTGTTGCTCTTAGTACGGCATCAGAATAGGCAACTGGACTTGTAGGACTTGATGGCTGTTCGTTGAGTCTGACGCCAAGTTGACACCAAAAAAGCAACTCTCAAGCATGGGTCTGGCACTTTCGTAAGCAGTAGCAGCTGCTTGAAGCTTTGAACATCACGCGGAAAGTTGTGAGGCAGGCAAGCTCTTGAAGAAGAGCGCAGGGATACAGGATGTGCTTTGTGTCGCTCATTTGCAACAGGTGCTGCGAAATGGACAGGCTCCGTACATACAACAAACTCATTGCGGCGTGCGGGAAGGCGTCGCATTGGCCCCTTGCCCTGTGCTTCCTGCAGGAACTTCAGGCCTGGGTTTAAAAGTTTCACCTGCTGATACATATACCTCTAGTCCGCTGTGACCTAAGTCGCTTGATGGGGACGACGACGATGATGAAGATATGATGAAGAGGAATGCGAGGAAGAAGCACAACAATAACAATGATAGCAACAGCAGGAGCAACAATGATAGTACAGTTGCTGCTGCTGCTGATGATGATGATGATGATGATGATAGTGGTGATGATGATGAACATAGCGGTGATGGGGATTGTGATTGCTACTGCTGATGATGGTGACGACGGTGGTGATGATGACGATGACCATGATTATGATGATGGTTCTGATGATGGCTGCTGTCCTTCAAGCCGTTGTTCTGTCGTATTATCGTATGCTGTCGGTTACTGTGTTTACAATGTTGCTGGCTTAGTCTCCGGATTGCATCATGGGCGCAGATTATGCGGTGGTGGTTCAGCTGCAGGATCTGCAGCTTCAAGGCGACATCATCACATACGGGGCAGCTGTCAGTGCATGTGAGAAGGGAAGCCAATGGACCCTTGCTGTCAGCCTGCTGGAGGACTACAGTTGTGGGGGCATTTGAGGGGGTGATTTTGGCCCAGGGGTTTTGTGTTTTGTGGTTCAGCACGATCTAGAAAGGACAGTTTCTTTGCCAGCGGCATTAGAAATTGCCCCCTCTGTCTTGTAGACTCGTGGACCTCTCACTCCTAGACATGCATTCTATTGCCGCAATGTCGTTAAGCGTGCATCGGCATGCCTAGCGAGCATAGAATAGCGAAGCCCAAGAAAACGAAACCAGAAAGAGCGGCCTAATCCATTGCAAATGGTTGTGGTATACCCATCAGCCAGCCGCGGTACGCCTATCCAAGCTGTAAGGACAACATCCTGCAGCATTAGTTTGGTGACATCACGAGAAGATCCCACCAATGTCGACGCTTTCAGGTGTACTGAACTGATTGTCTTTCTCCTTAAAGACCACTAATCCGCAAGTTGCTTAGTATGAACTAGCAGCAAGCATATTATGAGCTCTAGTCTAAACTCCTTGAAGCACACCGCCTCAAGAAAACCAAGCACACGAGCCTCCAACTTGCAAGTTCGTTGAACTCCATTATGGTGCCTAAAAACTTACTGGTCCTTAGTACGGAACTAGGGAATGCAGTCCCTACATAATCCCCATATAATATATTCCCTTATTCCCCCTACTAGCAGCCCCAAGTATATTCCATTTTCGTTATCCCTAAGTCGGCGTACATTCCCTTATTCCCTACTACACCCCCGTAAGAAAAAGGACTTGGAGGTCATGGATTGCAGGCCCGACTTGATCACGTACAGCAGCGTGGTGCCTTGGCGTCGGAGCGATGAGCCGGGTTCCGGGTCCCTCATTTTGAGTGTTAGTGTTGTTTCATATGCACTTTCTTTGATGGGGATTCTGAGACATATTTGTTTATTCTGAACGCTGTTTGGTGGAAGGCCCTGCAACAGTTGTCCAAGGAATACTTGCAGGAGCGTACGAGGCGATTAGGTGCATAGAGTGTGTGGGCTAGCTCACATGGGCTTGAAAGATAATGTTGACACGGTGGAAGACTTCTCGTCCCTCTCAGAATCTTTGGAGACGATGTTCAACAGCTTGGCAGGGACCCTCAGTTCCTGAGAACAGTTTGACAAGGCCATGGATCTGTACTGCCTGAGTGATTGGTTGGTGATGCGGGTACGTGGAAGCATGTATGTTCCTTGCTTTCACTGCTCCGCGGGCTCAAGCCTAAACCCTTAATTAACGTGCCCTGAAGGCTATGTCCTAAACCACGATACCCACCATCACTGAAACAGCTCAACATCAAGGAAAAGCGTTTCAGCCCACAGAGCTTTCAATCAGGTCAGTGCCTGTGAGAAAGCTGGTGAGTGGGCTTGTGCCGTGTACCTCCTCACACAGCTGCTGAGCGGTAAAGGAGCTTTCTATGCAGTTCCAATCATGGAGATACCCTGGGATTGCAGTTTATGAGGCATTGAATTACAGCATTAAGGAAACCAGCGAATGTGTGCATTGGATCCCAGTTTTCGTAAAAGATGTAAGCCTTTGACAACAACTCAGGTTGGAGTCAAGCCATGTGGCTGCAGATGTCATCATGCACAACGTGCCTCGCTGTTTGAGCGATGAGTTTGAGAAAATCTCAGGGAGTTCGATCGGGAGTGGGTTGAATTTTCGGTTCTTGTAAAGATTCCGCTGCTTGTCAGTAGGAACTGTACTTTAGTGTGGTTCGGAACCCGAATGTACGAACCCTTCACGAGCAGACTCAACGTAGTGATGGTAGAGCTCAGGGCTTCACCCCACGAGCCGCTTGCGGGAAACAATCATATCCCAGGATTTTGAGAAGTGGTTTCGTCTGCAACGAGTCCGCAATATGCGAAAGCTTCCCGAGTTAGGGTCCTGCACTACAATCAGGGTTGCGCATTTGTTTGTACGTAGGACGGCCCGATTTTGGAGCAACAGTCCACGAGGCCGTGATCAGCGCCTGCGCAAGCGGCGAGGAGTGGGAGATGGCCCTCCATCATCTTGCAGCACCCGGGGCTTAGGGTTTAGGACGTAGGGTTGTATACTGCCCCCACCCTACAACAGTCCGCTTTTTCGGAGTTGTAGTAATACTACGCACTTGCACGGGAGCCTAGATGTAGGCTGGGGGCAACATCCAAAGCTGCGGTTTTATGATTGATGCTTCTTTGCCATCCCTCTAGATTAAAGGGACTTTACTGGGAACCCCAAACAGGGAACCCCAAGAATATATAGTAGGAATATAGTAGAATATAAGGACCCTGGCAGGTATATTCCGAGTATATTCCTACTATATTCTTGGGATTCCCAGTAAAGTCCCTCTATAGATTTCAGCACTTCAGTTTTCCTAGAGCTTGAGTTGATGCGTAAGGGAAACAGTAACGGGGACCTAGGTACTGACAGATAAGTGGCTCCTCGGAAGCTCGGCCGCACTGGAGTGATTTAGAGTTTCTCAAGGGTTTACATAGGGTTCATATAGGGCTTATATGGGTGTTATATAGGGATGTAAAACCCAATCATGGAACATAACATGGGAAAGAACATGGAACATGAAATGGAAACTGTGAATATATGGTGGTCTAGGATTTGTCAAAATCAGGGGTACATTTTTGGGAGTCCCAAGAATAGGGGGTCCATAGTGGGGTCCCTATTTAAAGCCTTAAATCCTAAAGAGCAAACCCCAAACCCTAAACCCAAAACCTTAAACCCTAAACCCTAAGGGAAACTATCATTTGTCCCACTTTGCAGCTGTGATTTCATCGGGCCCTTAGGTGGGACTTCAACTTCGACGCCCATTCCTTCAACCCCCCAAAACCCCCAACTCCCTTGGAGTTTAGTTAGTTTAGGGTTTGAGGGTTGTAGGGTTTAGGGGTTTAGGGCTTAAGGGTTCAAGGGTTTCAGAATTTCAGGGTTTAGGGTTTCTTTTGGGGAGGAGCATTGTGTCCTCTTCTGTTAAGGTTTAGGGTGTAGAACTTGTAAGCCCTAAACCAAAATGGACCATCCAGGACCTTTTGCTGTCAATGGCATATTTGCTGGCTGTTAGCAAGAGATGGGTGAATAGATCTCTACAGTAGCCGGTAGTCCCTAATTAATCATTCTCCAAAGCCTAAATCGTACATAATGGTTGCCACTTGTTTCCATTCCCTCATTAAGCCCTAATTGGTAAATAGTAGTTTCCACTTTCCCATGCCGTCCCTGAACTAGTACTTCCCATGGTTCACTCCTCCACGCCCATCTAACTGTAAACTACTAGCAAGTTCCAGGTAGCACCATCACATACAGTGCGGCCATCAGCGCTTGCGAGAGGCGGCATTTGTGCTAGAGTTTCTAGCAGATGCTGTGGAAGCCTGAGGGATGGTCAGTAGTATTCCCTCAGAATGCTTATGCAATTAGAGTACTAACCCATACCCTGTCTTTCATGATCTAGGCCCTTATTACCTAGTTTTCTCATGGAGGCGTATCCTTAATGGACCTGGTACTTGTTGCTTTTGGAAGGTTCATGAAGTAGCGGGGGCTTGGTAGGAGAAGGAGGCGCCCCATTAAGGCATAAGGGCAGGTCCCCGATTTTAAGGCCAGGCATGTAACAGTGTGGTTTGGGGGTCCCAGGTGTCCTTCTCAAAGCTTTGATTCATGTAGGAATTTTCCAAGATGAGGGGTCCCTTCTTGGGGTGAGAATTGTAATGTTCAGGGGTGATATATGCATAAAGACGTTCGGGATCCCCTTACTTGAGAAGACAGGTGCGACCAGTGGCCCAGGGCTTTGCAGCTGCTAGCGGAGATGGAGGAGGGGGGGCCAACAATTGTCAAGAATCCCAGTATCTACAGATTTGTACGGCTTGAATATCACCAGCTGTAGTTTTACGGCTCATTGCTTCCAGCCTTATTCTCAGGATTGATGCCTTTACTTTTGGGACCTCAGCAGAACGGAAAGCTGTAACACACACCCCAAAAGCCTGTTGTTGTGCTTCCATACTCTACTTGGACGGGTACGGCTGCCTATAGAAAGGGTTACCAAAGCTGGACCATTCTAAACCCCCCCAACCCTAAACCTTAAGCCCCACCGCCTAAATCCCTGACCCTAAACCCTAAACCCCATAAGCCCTCAACGCAGAGGCAGTGGAACTTGAGGGAGACTTGATTGCCTTCAGCTCTGCCACTCGACCAAGCGCACGCACAGAAAGTCACTACCCATCATTGCTATTCTTGCTATTACCACTACAGGTATTATTGCTACTGTTAGCACTAGTATACCAATTCCCAAAAAATGGTTGGGCATGTTGAGGGATTAGAGCTGGGCAGTGCCCTTGTGAGCTAAGCCTGTTGCAGGAGCTAAATCAATTCTAGCTCGTCCTTTTTTAGTGCGAATCTGCCTGGTAGTAGGCAATCAGTGCCTGCGAGAAGGCCGGGCAATGGCAGCTGGCTTTGTTGACGTTATGTGAACTGGAAGCCCGGACTGTGCAACAGGATGTGGTGCTTTGCAGTGCAGTCCTCAGCGCCTGTGGCAAGGGCCAACAATGGCAGCGTGCTCTACAACTCCTCAAGGGATTGCCACAGCGCCGGCTTCATGGAAACGTTGTCACCTATGGTGCTGCGATTTCTGCCTGTGCGAAGGGGGAGCAGTGGGAATGGGCCTTGTATTTGTTAGCGTCCCTCGATCATCAGCGTCTTCAAGGAAACCTGATCACGCAGAATGCCGCTTTGCTGGCCTGCGAGGCTGGGGGAGCGTGGCCTCAAACCCTACAGCTGCTTCTGGAAATTCGGACCCAGATCCTAGAGGCAGATCTTCTTACCTACAGCGCTGCCATTGGGGTAGGCGAGAAGGCATCCCGATGGTCCCTGGGGCTTCTGTGGCTTCAGGAGTTTCTTTACTGCCAGCAGTATAATTTGAACTAATTGCCAGTAGACTAAAGTTCTTGACGTTGCCATTTGCTGGTAAAAAGAGGCTGCAGAACATCCGGCTAAAGCAAGACATCATGGCCCGCAACCCTGCCATCGGCGCGTGTGTGGCTGGCAGCAACTGGCAGCTTACACTGAGGATGTTTGCTCACCTTCCACAGGCTCGGGTCAGCTATTCCTGAGAAATGTGCCATCTGGCTGTTCTACCAAAACAGATTTCAAACTGGTAGAATCTTTCTGGGTAGGGTCCTTTGCCATGAAGGCACATAGCTCAATACTTTACGCTGCAGATACCCCCCGCCCCCGATTTGGAAGATGGCATAAACTACGCACTACATAAATACTACAGACTACGTGCATCGTATGTTTCAAATACTAATTTGTAAATAGAGGCGGCCCAATGTCTTGGAACCCTTCCTTCATCTCCGCAAGGACCGTCTGCAGGCAAACGCTGTCACCTATGAGGCAGCCGTGCTGGCAAGCGAGGCAGATGGTGCAGATGGGGTAGAGGGATGCGGGAGGACGCGCAGGCTTTGAGAGCTTGGATTCAGGATTTTGAGTTTGGAGCGTGCGGGGTCTAGGATTTGGAATTCTTCCTGTTTGGCGCTGCGCGCCCTCCAGAAGAAAAAAAGAGTACCTGGGGGATCTAAGAGATGAAGAAGGCTTGTTCAGTAGATGACAAGGCTTTCTGGAATTATTTGCAGGTTTCCTCACATTCTGGGCTTTTCAGAAGTTAGATTAGTCCAGAACTTTTTTGTGAGAGACGGCGGGGGGGAGGGGGGGAGTTGTCTTAAAGAAACTGTAATAGAATCTCAAAACAGGGGACTCCAAGAATATAGCAGGAATGTAATAGGAAACTGCCTACCCGGGTCCTTATATTCCCATTATGTTACTACTGTATTCTTAGGGGTTCTTTTTGGTGGCCCCCATCATGGTCCTTTTAGCTTTCGAGGCCGGAGGCTGCGCCGGCGCGGCCTGCAAGGCTCTGGCAGCAGCAGAGGCTGATGCCATGAGGGTCGGAGGCTGGGGATTCCCAGAGACTAGTAGAAATAATAGCAACAATGATATATGTCATAATAGTACTAGTACTAGCGCGAGTCATAGTAAGAGTAAGAGTAAGAGAAAGAGTAAGAGTAATTGTAAGAGTAAGCCACGGAGGCTGAAGGCAACCTTGAACTCCTCATAGTTCGTGTTTTAGCCTCAGAGACTCAAGAGTGGGAGAATAGGATGATGTCTGTTGAGGGGTTCCCCAGGCGGTGTAAGATTTCCCCTTCATGGTAGCAATCCCTCAGAAACACGTCCTGCTGGGGCGGGGGTAGGTAGAGTTTGTTTCAACCTCTTGGGTCCTAAGTTTCCTAAATCTTAAGCATTCCTCTTTGTCCTGTAGCATGAAGGCAAGGGATTCATGTATGCATCCCGTCCGTCAACTTGACTTTTCCTTTGGTGCGGAGTTTTGTGGTAAGGGAGTTGTACCAACAAAGGACAAAGGCAGGCACAAGTACAATTGGTGGCCATATGGTAGTTGATCAAAGTTCCTGTTCCCCAAGTGACCATTGTGGGAAATGATTTCCGCGATATTTTCCCTGTAGACCTACAGGAGCCCTAAACATTTTCCACAAGAGACGTTTAGATCAACACCCGTATGGGCTCTTTTCAGGACCTGACTTAGGAAAACCTGCCCTCCCCGAATACCCTGCCTACTCCCACCCATCAGAGATTCTTCAAGGTCTAGTTTAAGGTTTTCTGGGTGTTGCACCCTAATTTGAAAGCTGCCCCGTGGTTCAGGATTCCTCCACGGGCCCTGCGTGTGATGGCAAGATAGCAGACACTGAGCGCAGGAGGAAAACGATTCGCATCGGCTGAAAACATTTTTTTTCCGGAAGGTGGGGCGGTGGTGTTGGGCTATAGCCAGTTGCTGTGGAAGTTGCGCCATGCCCGAACATGTAAGAAGAAGGCTGTTTGCAGCTAGGCACAGCAGTCGTACTTCTTGGGCCATAGACTCCACGAAGCTCCAAAGTTATCACCTCGTCAAAAGGGATCCTCTCAGAACTCAGAACCCAATCCCCATAAGGGAAACCCTAAATCCTAAATGCCTATAAGGCTCTGTAAACAACAGCCCATCAAGGCCGCATCAGATTCTCAGCCTGGCATGAAAGAAGTCTTCGGGACCTCATCCAATAAAGCCCTAGGTCCTGAACCCACTGTATCCATTGTAAAGAACATACCCAACAAGCCCCATAGGACTCATTCATCTTATCTCTGGCGTTTCCAGAAAGGCATGTGTAGCTATGGCAGCCTCAGAGCTTATGATTGTAGTCCCCCTTAAGTAGATAGAATATGAGGTAAATTGTTAGGGTTGTATAAGGGTTATATTGGGATAATGGAAAAGAAAATGGAAACTATTACATTATGATATTAGGGTGACAGGCCAACGTTGGCCGAAACGACGCCGTCGCTGCCCCGGCGGCACTCGAAGGCTCACTGAAAGCAGCAGAGATGCCGCGAGGGATCCATCAACTAAATTGCGCTACCCAAAATATTTCTAAACCTCTAGGCCCTTTGTCCTAAAGACTAAGGATTTGAATCTTGGGATTTGACAGGATTCTGCTGATTTGGTTTTTCGTGAGGTGACCACGCTGGCACGAATCGTAAGCTGTCGTAATTGCCTTCACAGTAGAGTCCAGAAAGAATTGCCCCAAGCAGTGCAGGTCTCTTTGCACGGGGAGAGCAGGGACCAAAGGATGATGAGGCCGCCCGTACGCATGGCTTCTTGCCGCTGGCATCATTTGCATGTACTTCAACAACGACCTCTCAATGCTGGCTTACAGCTTTCACTGATTCATGGGTTGCTGCGGCAGGAACCAGAGATAATTCTGGACAAGACGCCAGAAGTGACGAAGGTGCGTCTGAAGCATTCCTCGATGCCTCTAATGGGTGTCTGCCAATGTTCGACAGTTCAAGAGCTCCGCGACCTTTGTGGCTTGCGCAGAATGCAGTGTTTGTTGGCCGCGGCTCACGAAATCAAAGCGACACATGTCACACCACCTTCTACGTCTACGTACACAACCCTGGAAGCAGCAATGTTTCGGGTAACGATAAGAAGCCGTGCACAACAGAATCCTTCAATCTGAGATGCTCCTTCTCCATAGGGGTGCATTACCTCCGTAGTGGATAATCAAATGGAAAAGCCACTGGCTGGAATAACCTGCAAGTAGTTTTTCTCAGACCAGGCTGATGGCGTGGATTCGAAGAAGCGCAAGGCCCTTCAGTACTCATGGCCGCAACTGTGCTTTCTGAGCATGAGTTGCGTTTGTCGCGGGTTCTTACAACAAAAAGCACTCTGTCGTTGGGTAGAAAGTCACGGATGCGTCAGCGTTCTGGATCCTGCCCTCATACAGTATCTCATCCAGTATCGCCTGCGTGCTGCATGAGGGTGTAGCTCTCATCCTGGTAGGGCAGGCGTCCGCCCTCAGAACATCGCGTCGCTAGAAGAAGCAATAGACGTGCTATCGCTGTTGCCAGTACCGTTGTCACTGCAGCTTCTTTTCGGTGGGACTTATTCCCTTACGTACCGTAGAAGTATGACATTGAGAGTGAACTCAGGTGCAGAGGCAAAGCTAGCTTACTGCCCCACCTGCAGGTATTTCAACAAGTGCATGCGTTTCTTTCATATACGTTCTACTCGCATGACACAATCGAACGTGGCTCGACCTAAACTCTACCTCCCCCTTCATGGCAGTCCTGTTGATATGTGTCTTCTTCGACAATCCGATTCCCTCGCGCAGGAAGAAGATATCCTTTCATGATCCCCTGTTCTTACTTCCTGTACTCCCTTCACGTCACACGCACACAAATAAACGCATATAAACTCCACGCATGATGCCAAAAAGCCTGCTCAGACAGCCAGCTCTGGCAAGAAGACCAGCAAGGCATGGCTTCAAAAGTGAGTTTAGGGTTTGGGGTTGAGGGTCCCGGCCCCCCTTGTCAGTTGCACCACTAGCATGGAAACCTTCAGGTGGATAGTTTTCGTATGGGTAGCCTTAAAGAAGGCCAATATAGACTTCCATATTTATATATACATATATATCTAGAGAGAGAGCCCCATCAGCCTGATATGAGCCTTACATGGGGGCACCTACCTGGTAATTCCCCTTCACTCTACTGAGGTCTATTTCCTGATAGTGTTGAGGGATCTTCTAAAGCGTGCTGGCTTGAAGCTTCTTGTTGGTCAGTTCTTATAGTCTTGGGATCCTCATGGGGTGTATTTGTGGAGGTTTTGCTTTGTCAGAGCTGTATTGTTTCTGTAGGTTAGTATATACTGAATCTAGAGTTCTTTTGTACCCCTGCACATAGTCGGACCATTCTTCGAACAGGAGCCTCAAAAACCATCATCTTGGTAGGGCTAGATGTGTTGAGCTCAGGACTGGGCCTAGAAGCAGTCTTGCTTTGTGGTTCGTTCGGAGTGAAAGGATGGCCCAAGAAAGGTTTCACGACTCCATATGGACTCAAACCTACAGAAGTACTGATCGTTCCAAGTGTTTCTGCCCAAGCTTAATACCAGGCAGCATGCAATCACAAATCCTACGCCTTGGGTGTTGCACTTTGCCTTTCCACGCTTGTCAGACTTTGATCCCGCCGTGCGTGTTTGAACAGACACACAGGCGCCCCGGCGCGACGCAGACAAGAAGCAGGCCCTGGCCTTCGTACTGGGTTCCGTACAGGCCTATCTAGGGTCCCGTCTGCGGTCCACATTATAGCACGAGTTTGCAAGGTTGGTTTGGAACCGCAGGACGCGGGGTGCACAGGAGCCTCTATGGTGACGAAAGACGAGTGAGGGTAGCTTTTAGGGCGTGTGATGCGTAAAGGTGCAAAGGAGGGCACGGTGGTCAAGGGCTCGTACTGTGCGCTGAGCTCTTCATCTTCGTGTCTAGTTTCGTGTATCCCATGTCTAATAATTAATAGCCACCAGCGCTGCACCTGTTGTTTCCTATTGCCACTGCGCGAAACGCTGGCATAAACTCACAGGCATGGCCAAGTGGCAGTAGAAAAAATCCTCTGAGGTGGAAACATTTAACACCCCAGCCTTAGTCAGCCTTGAAGCCCCACAAATGACAAGAGGGTTCTGGCAAACTTAACCGCTGGGACGAGAACCCCATGAGAGTAAGAGCCGTATGATAGTCAGAGGGTCCTCACTTAAGGTAGGGTTTTCAACTCTCCTGTATACACGTCATATACGTCCAGTTTCCATTTCATCTTCAGTTTTCTTTCGCATTCGATCGTCCATTCTTACCCTACAGTACTCAAACCCTGTAAATTGTTTTTGGGTTCTTTGTGTCAGTGTATGTCCCCAGGTAAGCTGAAAGCCCTGTAGAACCAATAAAACTACCCTTCAAAGGTAGCTTCTACACCCCAAATCCTTCTATTACAGGAGGGGATTATGCATCATGGATCCCCACCCTAAAGCCCTAAACCCAAACCCTACACCGCAAACCCTCAACCCTAAACCCTGAATCCTAAAACCCTAAAACCCCAAACCTTAACCCCAAACCCTAACTCCCTACAACCCTAGAATCCTAAAACCCTATATAAATCCTAAGCCCCAAAATCCCCTCGTTTCACCATTTTCTCTCAGGCAGCAGCCCCCACTGAACCGGGGCCTGGCCTCAAGAACTTCTTCAGGCATTAGGGGCTTTAGCTTTTTTAGGGGTTCTAAAGGGTGTTTAGGGTGTTTAAAGGTTTTTACGTTTTCATGGTTTTGCGGGTTTGGGTTTTAGGAGTTTTAAGGGATTTAGGGGTGGTAGGCGTTGTAGGGAATGATTTAGGGTTTATGGGCTTAAAAGCTGAGTCGTGGCAAGTTCTCAGAATTCTGAGTTCTTGGGGTTTAGGGAGTTCTCAAACTGTTGAGTGCCTCTTCTGGTTCTATCATGAGAGTTTGCGGGGAAGTATAGATATGTTGATACACGGGGTCAAGGGTTTAGTGCACCAGGACACTAGTTTTGTCAACCACCATTGCAGGCTGTATACCTACCAGTGGACCTAGGTGGGGGCAATATGCGGCAATTTGTGACAAAGTGCTTCTGGGAAATGGGGTTTACGGAGGCTCCATCCTGATTCAGAAGCTGGACTTGGAAGTCCGTTTTTTGGTACTGGCTTTTTGACATGGCCTGATATGACTGTCGAAACCCCAAGCATTGAACTACCTAAAATTTCTAAACCTGAGAATCCACCCTAAACTGGTGAGTGAAACGGTCCTGCACTAAATCTGCAATCTCCTTCACCACCACCCTTGCCTTCCAATGACCTCGAAGTGGTTTTTATGTTGCCCTTGGCCAAGGAATTGCAGGTGTATCTGCCTCTACATCGTATTCTTGGAGCTACCAATCTATAAGCCTTTGCAATGCTGTATGGCCGCGCAGCAAAGACCAGCCATCGGTTCACGGTTAGACAAGTGGGTGGGAACAATCAGGATGCTTGCCTTCATTCGCCCATTTGCCCCAATTAGCAAGCAGGCTTCCAAAAGCAGTAAAGCTGCCTTAGTAAGGCTCCTATCATATGTCATACTCACTAAGCTCTGCCTCTACTCATTCGGCCATGAATCAAGCCCACTAGCATGCTGCATTGCTCAGCCTGCGCAGGCGCGTTGAGACAGCTGAAGCGGGTGCGTAAGGAGGCCTCGTGAGCATGTTATTACTATTATTGTTACAATTATTATTGTTAATCTTCATTAATATTATCAATTTTAGTATAACTGTTATTAGTTGCGGGCCAAAAGTCGGCATATTTGTGGCTTACGCGGCCTCTAAATTCTCGATGGCATGCAGGGGGAGAGTGCAACGAAGAAAGTGATGCAGCCATGAAATGCTTTGGGGCAAACCTGGCATCAAGTAACTCTGCAGCTGCCGGCAGGAAAGATATTTCTTGTAACAACAGTAGGGAAACTCCGTAACACCCACGCGTCAAGAAATTCATACCCAAAGAAAGCAATGTGAAGTGAGCTTGCAGAGAAGTGCACGATAGCAGAGGCTGTGGGGACAAGTACTTGAAGCAGGGTGTTTTGGGATCTGCTTTGCAAACCCAACCTCTTGTGGCAAGGTCCTCAACGTTGAGGCCCCTAGCCCATATGCCCAACAGAACCCCTAAGAGGCATCAAAGGAGTGTGAGGGGGCGTTAGAAAAAGATGCTTGATGCCCTGCAAGTCCTTCTCCTCAAGTCCTCAAGACTTCAATCCAAGGCAAGTTTGCGTCTTCATCGGGGCTCCCCTGGTAGGCTACTGAATTTTCAGATTTGGTAGAGGGGCTCATTGAACTCCTAAACTCCCACAGCCACAAGTAAAAAAGGCTTACCCATAAGACTAAACCCATCTCGCCGTGGCATCTCCTCAAGCATCCTTGTGCCCCTATGGCTGCATGGCCCTTGGGGCTGCCTGGGTTGCACGTCAGTCGGGTTAAAGCTTTGGACGTTTCATGTTCAGGAGTTAGGGTTTTGCCTCTGGAGTTCGGAGTGTTGGTTGTAGGTTTTAGATTTGAGGGTGTAGGGTTGGGGGTCCTTTGTATGGGGTTCTGTTGGATAATTTGGGGTCAAATTAAATTGCGTCTCATTGTGCTAGTGCTTCCGTTTGGAGGAGGGACTTAGGATTGGGAGTTGTGCAGACATGATGCTGAGCTGGCGTGGCTTGAATGGACAGATTGTCGAGATATCATTCACCGGGATTCGTTTTCCTGACGATCCCCGTATGTCACAGGAGCTCCCCAGTGGAGAGATTTGGAGTGGCCAAGAAGTTTCTCCAATTTCAATCTGCTGAAGACCTTTCAGCGCACAACCTGAGTGAGCTGAAACAGGCACTGTAGGTGTGACGAAATCTCTACCTCTCCATTAGTGTCAGCCCTGTGCCCTAAGCGTAGACCCTATGTAATCCGTGTACGTTTTAGAGAAGCGTCGGTTCTTTGTCCTCAACATGGATTTTTTTTAAATCAGATCACATTGATGAATTGTATCAGAAGAATATTTGTTTAAGTTTAGTAGTAAGCATCGTAGTAAAACTAAGACGAGTCGTAGAAGTAGTAAGTGTATCCGCCGGCACTCCCGAGAAGAGCAAGCCCGGTCTGCTGCCTTAACCATTGGGAATGGTGGTAGCACAACAAGGTCAGGATCTAGGGCATCAGTAGTAGCTTTGGAAGCCTGAAGAACGGTCAGGCATACTTTTCCCCTGTACTCTATACTACAACCCATATAACATAGTAAGAGCATAATGCCAGCCAAAGCGTAATTTGGTTTTCATAGGCCATGGGTGTGATGACTGCAGCCACTGCTGTCTGAGGCCTGAAAGCCATGGTGCAGGTATTTCCGACCAACGAGTCGCAATGGTAGAGGAGCGCATGCCCCTCCAAGTGGGGGCATCTGAGGATCATGAGTTCCGTATGTAGCGCTTCCTGGTGATGGGGATCCACATTTTTTGTGGTGCTTAGCCAAAGTTGTTGCTCAAGAGGCATTCTTTGAAGATTTCACCTGAAAGAGGTCAGATGAGCTATGTTTAGCCACAGGGCACAGGATCGTTCCTGAATGTGATCAGTTTTGTCACGGTCTCTAGACTCCACGTCTTTGAGGCCATGGAGCAGAACCGGAAGATTTTAGTGACAAGAACTTCCGGTTTCAAAGCTGGAGCCTTTTGGCAAACGCACGCGATGCATTGACCAGAGATTGTTCAGTTCATTAAACAGAGCACGCTGGGATAATGTTTGGAGGGGGGGGGGCCTGACCTTGCTATCTTGCGGAGCCATGAGGTGTCTGTAGTCTTTGCGTGTAACCTTTTGTACCAGAGCCTGGCCTGGGCAGGAGAGATTGGGCTCAGTGGAGCCCATGCGCATCAGCTTGCGTGCCTCGGGTCATCATTTGGAGATGCTTGTTGCTGTGGCAGGAGAGAGACTGCTCCACTTTGTCAGCTATGCAGCCGCCACGCATAGCCTGTGGCTTCAAATTTGCACGTGCGACTCCTTTCTCTTCACGGACGTTGCTGTTCCAAGGATTTCCCTGTGTCGCAGCTGCGGCGGCATCGCTTCTCCTGGGAATGCTGTGGGTGAAAACCGCCCTTGGCACTCAAGAGCTCATCAGCGGCTGCTCGTCTACTCCTGCAAATGCTTTTCTGCTAGTGTTTCTACAGTCAGATTGTGACTGCTGCTTCATCCCCCTGCTGCTGACACCGCCACCATCATCACCGATGGAGACGGTGATTGTTCACAGTGACACTGGCTTGAAGCTGCACCTAGCCCCTGTCCGGCCTGGCGCGTATCAACACTGCAGGTACTGGCACAAAGTTTGCCATGAACAAAGACGAGATCAGAGAGATCACGAATTGGGAAGAGCAGCCAGGCATTGTCTGGCATTGCAAGAGCGTCCGTTCTCAGAGATTTTCATATTTTCTTGGTGCAGGCCCCCACAGGTGCATGCCGGATTCGTGAGGGTCACGCAGTCCATGCTATTGACATGGCTGACTGGCTTTACTGCTTATGGATTCTGGGCACAGTTGATTATGCCGGTACGATGCAGTCCAGGGAGTCTCAGATCCAGTTTTGATTAGGATGCTCAACTCGAGGATCACGAGTTTTCGCGTTGTGCCCGACCCAATTCTGAAGCCAAAATGGTGATGATGATGCCTGCTGGGTAACGTAATGGCAGCAGAACTGATTCTATGGACTGCCAGAAACCTCTCGGGATAGTTGCAAAGATAGCTGGCTTGTGTCTCGCATTTTAGCAGCGACACAGATATGGGCCACATGTGCTTACGGCCCTATGTGAATCTAAGCTGCTGAATGAGCACTAGCCCAGAAGGGCCAGCAAATCCAAGATGGTCAAGCAACCCTTCAGAAAGGGGGGCCAGTGTCAGCACGCCCCATACATTCCTAGCACCAAAGACGGTTCTTCATGAGGCTCCTCGCTTCGGTGCCTAGCAGAGTACCAACCTGCGACTACGCAAATTTGCACCCGTCTGAGGATTCCTGGCATGGATGAGGTCATCCAGAAAGCTCAGAGCTCCTAGATCAACAGCATTGTCCTGCTCCAGGGTTGAGGTCTCTGGGAAGAGCAAGACCCAAGGGATCTGAGGGTTGGTTACCCTGGTGCACTGCTCAACCATTGCCATGTTGTAGCCTTTAATAGGTGGAGGCAATCGGTTCATAATTTGTTTCGTTTGCGCAACGGCTTTGGCATGTTTCTTTAATCCCACTCTCCACCCTGGGCAACCCTTTGATCCGACAAACACCTGAGGCTTGAGGCCTCCGCGACTGAGGAACCTCGGCGACCTTTTCTACGCCGATGCGACAAAGGACGCCATGGTCTGTTGTTAAATTGGTGGAGCAATAGGGTTCCTCTTTGGGGTACATTGCTTATGTCAACCCTCAAGTCCAAAATGCAAGGGACTTGACCCTACGTAGGAGGCTTGTATCTCAGCCGGACACTAGAAATATCCTCATAGCATGTGCTGGCACATAATGACTACTACACAGTCCTTAAAAGGGGACCCCCCCCTTTCATCTGCCTACAGTGACTATCTATCCCCACTTCTGCCCTAAGTCCATACTTGTGGGAAACTACTAAGTCATAGTTTCAGCGATCAGGGTCAGGGCACCTGCGTCAATGAAAGCGGGAGGAGCTGCCGTGGATACGAACCGAATGTGTCATTGACACGATTCAAGCAACTGCATATTTGGGCCAAGCGATTGTCTTTCTCTATAAGGCTGGATGTGACTAATGCTTACAGATGTTTTTGGGATTTAGGGCCTTGGGTTTTAGAAAATGGCTACAATGCTGAAATGCACTGAGGTTTAGCTAGACCGCATACACATGTTTTGATCCTAATGGGTCTGTCCAAGCACAGGGACCGCAGCCTTGAAAGACACAAGCGCTTGCTTCCGCTGGCTCCCAGAGTCAAAGAACCCAGATGGATTGTTGTCCAACACGGGCCTTTCAGGCATGATAATCAGGCAGAATTCTAGGTTCTTGGGAAGCCATTGTATCGGCCCATCGTATCACATGTATGCACTAGAGAGATAAATTCAGAGAAGGGCTTGATGAGGGTTTGCTTCAAGTAGCCCTACCAGAATTTCTCATAGAAGCTCTTCTTTGCCCTCATAACTCCTATGTAATAACTCCTAGGTATCCCTGACGTCCTAGGGTACTGCTGTGACAACCCACCCAGATGCGGAAGGCTATCGACTATCCTAACTTCGAGTGCCCCAAGAATACTCCTAGCGGCTGCGCTGCCAGCGTGGCCTCTTTCGTCACCTCCCTGACTTGGACTCTTGCTCTGGATTCATGGTTCCTCATATGAGTCCCTACGAATGTGGGATCCTTTGCGTTACAGCCGCGACATTTCTGGGAGCTTCCTAAGGTCGGAAAGCTTACAATGAAAGGAAGGTTTCGATCTTGAAGTCAGCAACCCTTTCGTCGCAAGAAGCAATCATGGTGACCGATGCACCCCTTGTTATCACTCCACTGATGTACATTCATAGATGATAAACTTGTACATGTACTAAAGTACATACCCTGCCCATCCGACATAACATAATCCGTCAGCCTCCGCAATGGAAATAAGAGTGGTTGTACCGCTTTATAACAGCCAGCGTGTATGTATTTATGCCTGTATGTCTGCATACATGATCCCAAAAGGTGTATAGGGTGTAGACGTACATCATGCATGCAAAATGGTATGCACATGGATCTATATGCATATATACATATATATATATGTTACCCGTTACCGTTACCACCTTCATTGAGCCAGGGAATTATTCTGAAATGTGGTAGCGAGAGGGTACAATATGTACATATCTAAGTGTGCGTATAAGCATATATAGATGACTATGCTTGCGACGTCGGCCCAAGAAGAAGCAACGCCAGTCTCATTCCCCAGGGTGGCTGCCTATCTCTCCTTTGCAGCAAATGCCTGCGCACAGGTACGAGAGCAGAACTTGCGGTTTGGGTACATGTTGGGGTGAGCTTACGGACTGTGACGATGCAGGATAGGGTTGAGGTCTAGGGACGAAGGTAGCGAGTGTCTCGAACCATGGGATTTGTTTCAGGTACATTGTCACGAGGGCCTTATGGGGATTGTCTTATCGATCCAATTTCTAGAAATAATACCAACATAGAGAGAAGTCAAACCCAGAGCCAGAGCCCTTGAGTGCATGGGGCCCCGTTGAATTAGTAGCCTGTTGTACTTAACAGTTTCTGATGGCGCCAGGACAGACAGCAAATCAATCATGTGATGGGCGTATTGGCCTTTTGTCGCTGATAGAAGGCTTTCTTCTCTGCGAGAGCAACCAACATGCAACATGCAACATGAGGCCGTGAATTCTGGTGCTATCTGCGCTGGTGACTTCATTTCCTTGATGGCGAATTTTGGCGAGATTGCCTCAGCGACTATGCTGCATCGACTTTTTGTATGACATGAAGAGCGAGCATGAGGCACCTGCTGCCAACAAGCCCATCTGTTGCTAGGCTTCCTAGTCTATTGTAAAGGACTCCTGATGAGCTCCTGAGGCCAGCGCTGCCGTCAAGGAGGATTGCAAGAGTGGCCTCTTCCCTGAACATGCGAAGATGGGGTTTGTTAAGAAAGCAAGGTACAGGAGAAAAAATATTAGGGGTATATTGGGACAATGGAAAATGAAATGGAAACTACCATAATATATACAGTGTCAACCCTAGAGCATAGCAAGAACAATGGCAAGGAGGAAAGCGCATGGAAAGCGCACAGGACTACTTTGGACCACCATGCATCCAAAAAGTGGCGACTTTCGCGGAAGTCACCTGCACGTTCTACGAGGCCTCTAGAGCCAAGGCACATGGCCCTGCCACAATTTTTTCGTCTCAAGCGATTAAGCACCAAATGGGCAGGGCAGCGTACTTCCGAAAGCGTGCAAAACACGTGATGACCAGAGCATACGGACACGGCAGCGATGAGAAGGCATCACTGTAACTTCACGTGTAAGAATCAGAACCCTGCAGCGCGAGCATAACTCTAACTCTCAGAAATTGTCGGATTATAGCGGCGTGGGATTCTATGTCAATATCATAGGAAGTATATTGAAGTGGTAGTTCCCAGTTCCCTTTGGGTGCTTCTGTGGTTCAAGCCAATAATCTGCAATCTCTGTTTATCAAGGCTGTTTCAGGGGTCCGCAATGGATATCTCAGGGGTCCTGAGGCTGTGTAATACTCCTGTCTGGAACCTTGTTGTGAATTACTGAAAGATCCCCGCATGGCAGCATGCAAGAGAAGTTGGGCGGTGAAAGGAATCTGTACGCTCTGGACCAGTGGAATGCTCATGTTAAGTATCTAGTGTAGTCGATGCCTTTTCCTGCGTTTTACTTCCCTTGGCGCCATGGCTATGTCATTTCTGTGGCACGCAGTTTTTCTGCATGGGCTCGTGTTGCTCAGCATTGCTTCATCGTCAAGCGAAGTTGCCAACGATAACTGCAAGCGGCCCAATCAAACACGTATCATTCTGTGGGCACCCATACGGTCCGGCTCATCTGCGCTCAGCCGGGCATTTGCACAGCGCAGCGACACTCTAGTTCTTTTCGAGCCATTCACCTCAGTCTATTACTTGGGTCCAGAACGTGAGCATCCGCGGCACATGGACCTCCCTCCGGATCCAGAACACACGTTTGAGAAGGTGTGGGCTAAGTTGCTTTCTCCCCCTGCCGGTCAGCCCGTGAGTTTTGCAAAAGACTTTGCCATCACACTTCCCCGCGTCTGGTGGAAATCCAGCAGGATGGCTGAGGTGAGGCACACCTTCTTGATCCGACACCCTGCACCGGCGATGGCCTCCATGCTCCGTGCCTGTGACGACCCTGGGAGTACAGGCTATTCATATTTCAACGAGACGGAAATGGGCTTTGGCGAGCTGGCAGCAATGTTTGAACATGTCACGCATCATCTGCATCAAGAGCCGCTCGTCATTGAGCATGATGATCTGGTTGAGCAACCAGAAGCAGTGCTTCGAAAGTTCATGGGCAAGCTTGGCCTGGACTTTGATGAGCGCATGCTGACTTGGACAACTCCACTGCCACAGCACCCTGAAATCTGGGCAGGGTTCTTTGAACATGCCAACACATCCACAGGCTTTAAGACGTCTGGCCGCCGGGCTGACCATTCCGCCACCAAGTCTCCTCCGAAGATTGCAGATGCTGTAGAGAGAGCGATGCCAGCATATAATCTTCTCAAGGCGCATCGTTTGCAGATCTGAGGCCACATACAAACGTCAAACCAGACTTGCAAAGGCGGATGCGCAAATTGGCAAATGCCAGGATTCTCAGCACAGGGGATCTACAGAAGGTCAATAACTTATTTTTGAGACATCTTTATGCCACTGTTGCTTGAGTACAGCTGCAAGGCTCCCTCTGCAGGGCGTTCAAGCAACTTTACTTTTGACAGCACCTACGTTCGCAGGTTCACGCTGGTCTTGTGGCTGGACTTACTATTGCGTGACACTAGTGAGGACAACTTTGCACGCCGCTTCTAGCCAGAGCCTCCGTGCCAGTCTTGAACAGCTGCTAGCTGCGAAATGAGGGATTCTTCCCCTAAGGCTCCTTCAAGTTGATCTGCCATCGCTTAAAAGCTCCGCGTGGTTTGCCTATCAGGCCTTAAGTTCAGCAAATGTCAAGACGACATCGTTGGGGGTGTAAGTGAATGGAGGAAATCCCACCCAAACCCACACACCATATAATTAGCCCCCCTTGAGTGGATAGAATAAGGCTTTGGGCATATTATAGTAAGATCCCCATATACCCTGTATTCTATCTACTTGAGGGGAACTACAGACCCTGGCATGTTACCCTACACTTGGCTTCCGGAACAACTGAATCTACAGGATAAGGTAGCCAGGCCTGCGGCCCCATGTGAGCTATAGTCTGAACTCTTATAAAAGGGGGTTATGTCAGGGATTTTTAGGGGACTACAGGGATTATTAAGGGGAATGCTAGGAGTTTAGACTTTAGCTATCTTTAGCTCAAACCCAAACATCGAGCGCAAGCTTCACACTCAGATGCTAAAACTTGATGCATGCATTGTGTAGCCCTTCTGCAGATCCCTACTCCTACATACTCTCCGTTCAATTCTGAGTCAATCCCGGACTGAAGGCCGAAGTGCCATTGACATCCTTCTTCGGCGGTGGGGGGTCCGGCGTCCTCGCATCATGCACGCCTGGGCTCGATTCATACCGGCAGCTGCTCGTCCTACTGCAGTGACCAGGCAGCAGATAGGTTTGGGCAGAGGTAGCTTTCGCGGTATGCAAGAGCAGTGGTGGCAGCTGTGGTCGCGGCGGTAATGATTCCACTAGCGGTGGTGGCGGTGGTGGTGGGTGCAACCGTTAATTCATCGCCCACATGTCCAAGGGCAAGGTTTCAAGAACGTGCGCAGCATCAAACCGCAGTACGGTAGTTGACGAAAGACGTCTTATCGGGTTACCTAGGATATGCCGTAAAGTGTTCACCCACTGCAGCAGGACCCGCACATCAACCCTTGGCCAGAATCCAGAGAGCCTTGAACGGATAAGTCCTTGCCAACTACCCTACCTTTCTTGCGACTGCTACTATCATAACAGCCGATGGCACCATATTTGACTGTACATTTGTTCAAACTTGCAAAATAACAATTGCAACTTTCATCATAGCTAGCAGACCAAACCATGACCGTATATGCCGTTTTGCCAAGAAGCTGATTCTGGAGACGAAGCTGAACCGAACGCTGAGCCGCAATCGCGCTTTCGACATTACGCAGTGTGCAACTTTGGCTGAACATCCATGCTCGTGATTTACCGCCACAACAAATGCCATCTTACCCAGCACCGTCACTGGAAATGAACTGATGTGCATTAGGCTGCCAAGGCAGAGGTAACATAGAAAAGCAGGCGCTGCAGCGTTGTAGCTTTGATTTCCAAAGGGCAGGCCGCCCGGACATTAAGCAGCTGCATGTCTCCACAGTGTTGCCAGCTCCAAAGAACCCAACACAAAGATTAGACTGCCAACTTTGTAACCAATGATGCTTCCATGGTACTGTGGCATTGTTGTCAGATGAGTGTTCGCAGCCTTTAACACAGCGTTTGTGCAACGGTCATGTGGCTGAATATTGGCTCCCAGGCCCAGCATTCGTGCCCCCACCAGCCCTATAGATAGACATCCAAACAGGAAGTGCACCCCTCCAAGCCTGCACGTTCCAAATGCTCAAGGTCATGGACGTGACCAATCTGGTGGGGTTCATTGTCCGGGCACTGCTGCAGGCGCCCCCTCGCAAAAGAAATTCAAGGGACGGCCATAAAGCTTCGCGCAGTGTAGTGTAGTGTCACGAAGAGAGTTCTAGCAAGATCCTCAAGTTCGCCAGCCGCACGCGCCTAAGGCTCAGCGCTCAGAGCCTTGCAGAGCCAATCCAATCTATATGGAAGCTTTAACTGTAAAACATAGTCAGCTAATTCAAGACATCTTAATACCACTTCAGCTGCAGTGCCAGGTCTATGTGGTGGGGTCCCTCCATAGACCTCAAAGTCTGAACCCTACACTCGTAATCCCTCCACCTAACACTACTACCCCAGTCTTTTTTATAGGGCCCCTAGCATCAGCCTATCAGACTACAGGAGAAGGATGACTACTATTCTTCATGCCCTAAACTTCCTAAACCCTAAACCAAAGAGGCCCCATGTCTCCTTCCTTGGCATGTTGGGAGGTACGGGTGGCAGCGGCATCATGTCCGGTGCCCACAGCCTGTGCCATGGACATCCTGACGCCTGGCTTTAATGGCCAGCTACCCCATTAGGGTTTAGGGCTTAGGTTTTAGGGTTTAGGGTTAAGAAGCACTCATCCCATCCTGTCATCACTACCCTGGGGATCCAGGGAATAGTGGAGAATCACATGGACGATGAAATGGGTAATGAAATGGAAGCCTGAATTATATGGTGTCATTCAGGGATCCAAGTCTTTAAATAGTACCTGCATGGGGCCCTAAAGCCTACAAATATTACCTACATTGGGCTGTTTGGCTTCTTAGGGATATGGGTGGCAGCATGCTGTTCTGCAGATTGGTGATCCGAGTAAGTGCTCGCACTGACAGGCCATTGATGTGGGGCCAATCAATTTGGTCCCCAACTGGCACAATGACTGCTTCGAACACAAACCGAACCCCAAATCCATTCTCCATTTCATTTTCCAATTTCTGTTGCACGTGATTTTCCATTAGTTATTCCCCTAAACACTAGATAGATGTTTCCAGATCCTTTTCCCTGTCCTTTCCAGTTGTTTCTTCACTATTGGGGCAGTATATCCCTATGTGCTTTCAAGCTCTAGGCTCGCAACCTGCACAAGTTCTAGAATGGTATATGACCTCTAAAAGTCTAAACTCCTTAAATGGTGGTTTTATAGGGGAATATAAAGAGGAATTGTTAAGGGGGATACTAGCAATTTGGACGATGGCTCATGTAGTATGCTAGGGCAAGTGGAGAATGAAGTGGACAAGAAGGAGGGACATGAAACGGAAACTAGGAATATGTAGTGGCCTAGCTTAGGGTTTCCCAAAATTTTTGGGGTTCCGCGTGGAATCAGGGATTATGTGTAGGTAGGCAGAGCACACATGGCTTCAAGGTCAGAGCGCATGATCAATCCTACCTGGTCAACTTTACTTGAATACGCAGGGCTACATACAGGTAAGGTCTGCTGTACCACGCGACATGGAACATGACTCTGGTAGAAGCCCCAACAAACCCCAGAGCACTAATGCCTTGATTCCTCAAACCCTGGATCCAAAAACCCTTCACCTTTTCAAACGAGACGAGGAGCGTGATTTCCAGTTTTGCATGGATTTCGCGATTCACAGCGTTGGCCATCACGGACTGCGCGGAGGGCGGAAGCCTGAAGGCTGTCTCAGGTTTGCGCAGAGGTTTGAAGACTTCGGTTTGGTGTGGAGGGCATGCGATTCAACAATTCTGTGACGCCGAAACGTGGAAGACTGCGAAAATTTCTGCGGGGCCCGGACTATGAAACCCCCCTCCCGCTAAACAACTAGATGATTCTAAATCATAAGGGTCACATTAAGCTTGGGCAAACATTTTTTTTTTTGGGGGGGGTTCCTGAAGGAATTCGAAAGGCAGTGGTCTTGTAGAGCGTGCCATTATTGCGTTTCTGCCCTTTGAGTTTTCTGCACGGAAAAAACCCGCTAGCAATCCGTACCCGTGTGATTACTCTGTATGGCCGACAGTTCGCTCTACTCCAGAGCACTTTTCTAATTTAGAAATCGCTGTCCAACATTAGGTAGATGCATAGGACAACAGAACTTTCAAACACACCCTGGCGCAGAAGCGTGCCTGGTTTCATAGATAGAACACTGTAGAAAGAGTTCTGGACGTCTTGTGGACTGACATCTCTTTCCTCCTTGGAAATACATTCGATGGGCTTTCAGAACATGAAGCGACAAAACATAACGATCAGGAGAGCTTCCAGGCATCTATAACAGCATGTATATACTATATCCATATTTTCATATGAGCCATCGTCCAAAGGGGTTCTTCTTGTAGTTAATTTTATCCATAATATTGCCCCTAACAAGGAACCTAGGTCCATTGAGATATGTAGAACACATTTGACGTCGGTTCATATATATATATATGTATATATATATATACATCATGGATCAAGTAGGTCTCGATACCTGGCCATAAGTATCATTTGTGTCTTGAACCTCATGCACTACTCGTCTAGGCTCTTTGCGCTGCTGACATCTCCAACATGATCGCAGCGTTGTCCAATGGTCCTGCGGCAGGCACATGCGTAGCATAATAATCTGTCTGCGTTTGGTCTGGAGACGGGTTCTTCTCGCATGATCCTGATGCGCATAATACTGTTCTGATAACCAAAAATTCCGCGTATAATCCTTATACATCCTTGGGGTTCTCGAGGCCCTCCTTTTGAGAAGCATCTGCTAGTAGCAGGTAGCGGGCCTCCAATTACAACTCAGCCTACGTTTGGCTTACGTCTTAGCTTCTGACTGCACTGGCCTAGTTTATGCAGGTGTTGCCACAACCTCGGACTGCGCAGACCCACCAGACATGGAAGATATGTGAGATGCTGGGCTCATTGGGTGCAGGAGAGCAGCATTGTGACGACTTTCTGTCATTGGGTGGTTGTCAGCTGAATCGGGTCCTTGGGACTGGTAATCATGACCAGAGGGTTCAAAGGGGTTTCAGCCGCTCACTAGTTGTGTACTTCTATTCGTATACACAGGCTTCACAGGATGGAATGATTCCATGGCCTCCCTTTCACCGCCTTTCTTGTGATGCAAGGTGCTGTGGCCATTGCCCGGCCCTTGCATCTTTCTCGGAGCACCTTCGGGCTGACTATGGCCCTGCTTCCTGGCTGCAAGAGCCCTACCTTACACGATCCACAGGAGTATATTCCGTAAGAACGGACTCCTGCAAATCCTCGTCCTCTTTACGACACATACGTAGCACCGAAGGCGGCTTTCAAAGGAGCCTGCAATGCGGTGATACCGGGGAATCCAAAATCCTGGATCCGTCTGCAGTTCTGTTTGCACTAAACGTAGCAGTGGTTCTCAGGCTACTAAACGAGTTGGGACAAGGATTTTGGACAGCGTTGCTTTAGCAAATCTTCGACATGAGGATGTATGTGCTGGAGCTCATTTTCAGGGTCAAGCATCCTCGCCCAGACTGGATGTTGTGCAAAGATGGAGTCCCAGACGTCATAAAGGAATCCAGGAATCAGCCTGAATCGTCTTGAAGAATGGTCGTTGCATCGTTAGGATCTCTGGGATGAAGTAATTCGTCCTCTCATTCCGCTCCAAGAGCGTTTGAAGGAATGAAAACTCGAAGCTCACAGCTTTCTGCGTTGAAAAAGTCATGTGCCACGCAGTCAAACAATTTGATCCTCAGAAGTGTCGGGGCCCCAGGTCAAAAAGCGCGGAGTGAACACATCATATTCACATTAGCGGTTGTGTGGCGGGGTGTCATTGCATCATCTCACATATGTCAAGTTGGCGCCGTTGGCGCCTCCAGCCATGTGTCGGCTTGGAAAGGGATTGTGTAGCGACCTCCGAAGGATTTTGGAGGGGGTACTCAACAGCACAGGTTCCTTGTTGGGTCGTCGTTTTGAAGGTGTGAGGGTATATGCAGCGGGGCCCTAGTTTGCAGATACTCCTGCATTTTTTTGCGCTTCATCGGCCCATTCAGCAAATTCATTGTTCAGATCTCACACAAGCGGCTGCAAGCTACCCAAAGAGAGCCAAGTAGATAGTGGTTGGAAGTTCGAGATTCATCCCGTGAGTATCCCCTAAACAATGCGCAAAAGCCGCGCACTCAAGATTTTCTGGTCTCTGCCAAAGAACTGGTACCCACATAGAATCACGTGTTTACTTTTCAACATATGGTGTATCACAGCTTCCACATCTTTTCAGCAACTGAGATTCTATGCGAACCAATTATAGTCCCCCCTTAAGTAGATAGAATACAGCCTTGGGTATATTAAGATAAGATCCCCATATACCCCATACTCTATCTACTTAAAGAGGACTATAAGCCTTTCTTGGTACTTCAGCCGCTAGGCCGCGACCGGCCGCCGCTCTGCCTCTGATATTGGCTTGTGGTCTGTATAGGCTCCAGGGATCCAGATTGAGAGAGTTATCGATTGCGAATAAGACCTTAGAGATGGTAATCATGCATTGACGTATTGGGTTGCGGAATTGTGGGCGGGGCTGATAAGGCCTCTCTCTCCTGCAGATTCCAAAAGGGATCCTGCATTCGACTGCTCATGTGAAACGGGAGGGCTGGTAACGATCATGTGAAGATCACTGAATGATTCCTAATAATTACAGTAATAGCCAAGTGTGGGATTTGTAGCAGAGAGAGCAGCAATTCATCGCACTGCAGGGGTCCATGCAGTGTATGACTCGGCTGTTCCTTGCTTTGCTGGAAGACAACAAAGGGGCAGAGTCCGCGAGCAACTGTGCATTTCCTACCAGGGTTTGGGGTGTCTTGGAAGGTGAGTGACACGGTTTCAGTGTTCGCGTGTTAATAAGGGCTTGGAAACTAATGAGCCGATCGCATGAGGCACGAGAGTTTCCTAGAAGGAATCTTAGGCTTAGCCGTGTTTCTTTTGGAAAGGTGTTTCCAGTCTCCATGCAATGAGAATGTGTAAAACGAATGGGCTCCCCAATACATGCCATGCAAACAAGGATTCTTTTTTCCGCGACTTAGGGACCCCGGGAGGATTGTTCGGAAAAGGCTTCATACCTGACTTCAATGCACAACCGACATTTCCAAGACCTCACCCATTGGGGTAATATTGGGTAATATTGGGTTATATTGGGGTTATCTTGGGGTCATATTGGGGTAACATTGGAGTAACATTGTGAAGAGCCCCTGCTGCGACATTTCAGCTCTGAGCGCCACACGTTCCAATAACCCTAGCCCGGCTGAGCTTGGGGCGCAGCTTTCTGCTGCTTGGCGTTCCTACGTTTCTTCATCAGGCCGGGGTGAGCACAGCAGAAGGGGCTTCTGCTTGACAGTGGAATGGAGCGTGTATGGACGGACTGGTGAGGTTTAGACTAAGTTTAGAAACCTGCATGCTCCCAGCTTGCGCTGCCTGCAGGTCTTTCATATATGTACGGCACGTTCAAGGAGAAGGAGAGGGAGAGGAGCTCGTCAGAGATCGATAGCAGCCCGTCTGCGGATTTTTGTGGAGGATCCCCGAAGTCAGTAAGCGAAGATCAACTTTTGCAACCATAAACAAGTCGGGGCTTTCCTCAGTACCCGAATAATATGATAGTATGGGAACAGCAATTACAAATGTGGGGGCAGAAGAAGCAACGGCGGCATTACTCACAACAGCAACGAGAAGCCCAGTCCTGACCTCTGCCAAGGACAGCGCCGAAAGGAAGTGGGTGATGATGACGAGTTCCCATGGCTCATGGTCATCCTCTTTCTACTCACGCTGGGTGCCATCGCTGACAATGGTTAAAACTAGAGTTTATGATGGCGTTGGTTGATGGGCAAGACGTTGATGCCACTCTACTACAGTTGTCCTTGTCTATGCTTCCTAAGGTTGCAGGTAAACAGAGACATTCAGTAATTTGCACATGCACAACAGTATTTTCTGACCCTGCAAGTAGAGTTGCACAGGAGGATACAGGAGGGAAAACGGTAGGAGAACAACTCTCTTCTCGTCCGGGTGCCTAGACAGAGGTTTATTAGAACCAAGGCCTGTGCAACAGCTATCTTCAGGCCAGAAATAGCTCATACATCACCTTATGCAATCCCAGGTGTTCAATTGAAAGATGCAATTCAACCCGAGCTGTGGAGTTAGGACTGCGCAACAGGGCAAGAGCTTGCTTTCCAAGCTTCTGATCCAGAGATCCGGAACAAGTCCCCGAATTCTGTTCCAGATCCCCCCATTCCAGACCAACGAATGCAATAACTCAAAATTGACGTTATGCTGGGTGTCTGTTCCATGCCCGTTCCATACTCGTTCCAAACCAAACAATGTATTTAGCACATACTCAACCCGTATCACTTGTGGGAACCAGCAAGAGTCAGTCATTGTTCCAGAACCTCTGGATCAAGTGTGCCATCCAGACCCTCCGGATCAGACAGCATTGGAACGTGCACGCGGGGCATGTGGTTTTGATCAGTAGCCATTTTTTCTCTTGGGTACATGTACATGCACTGTAATGCTGAAAGATACCCATATGACCTGGAAGCTCACAAGCCTAAGGCAGGTAAAGACTGAAAGGAAGAACGCCTGCCTGCCATCCTCCGCAGGTGCCTATGCCTTCGTGATGTATGGTTGCTGGGACACCTCCCGGCGGATAGAGATTCTCGCCACCAGGTGCAGAGGATTTTTAATTTCAGAAACTACAGGGCACTGGAAACACAAGCAGGTCTGGATCTCTGCCACCTTCTCATTAATTAAGAATGCTTCAAGCCCCGCATTGAAGCTGGTCATCTCGGAGTAGGCTCATGATCAAAGCGCAATCATGCTTGCCTGTGCCGGGCTCTCCTGAGTAACGTAGGCTGTCACACTTTGGTCTGCTATGAGGGTCGCTGCAGTTGAGATCCTACTCCTGTGGAGGTGCACAGTATGAGTTTGCTGACTTGACTTCCTCACTCATCACGCTTCAAAGACGCCCCTGAAAGCCCGAACCTTCGGTACTTTCGGGCAGGTCCGAGAACGTGCTGATGCTCACTGCCACCGTCAGCAAAGCAATGGGAGGTGGACCATGGGCATGTGAATGAATTCAAAACCACCCTCCTTGCCCACATCCATGCAAAATCTGCCATCACTTAGGGGTGAGCTTGAAAGGCAGCTCTTACAAAAGTTGAGCCTTGTGCAGAGGAAGTTTCACAGGGACAGTAACTACAGATTCTAGAAGATACCATGCGCTGCACGATTCAACGACTGGTGCGTCGTGGGCTGGATCTACTGTTTGGACTGCTTTGTGAGACTTGTGCAGGTCTCTTCTCATTCAGGCGGGGACATCTAAAACTTAACCTCCTTCGAATTGAGGTCCACAGGTTCAACTGCGCAAAATATGGACTTGCATTCAGATCCTTCACTTCCTACACGGTAGCCAGCCCTGCTGTGCACATGTCCTTGAGACTCCAGAACCTGTCTTCATTAAGGGCCTCACCCTAGCCAGACATCTTTCCACCGGCAGACGCAGGAGTTGTGACTACCACTGCTCAGCGTGGGGAGCAGGCGCAGAAGTTTGAGTCAGCGGCAACATGCCTGACACCAATAAAGTCCGGACCTTCGCACGGAGGGATCTTGAAAATGTCAAGAAGATTCTTGAGCATTTGATTCTGGGATTGCATTGGTCTGCGGAGCACATGTAGAACAAGCAAGTTCAAAGAGGACCCTTTCTGTCATCAAGTTGATCAAGCTCTGCTTGCTCTAGGGGGCATGCAAGCCTCAGCGTTCAGGATTTAGTTGAAGGCCGTTTTGGTATGGCAGCTTCTGAACGACAGTTGGCAGTACTCATGTAGGGATGGTCTTTTGGGTCCCCTCAAGCCATATCGAGCTTCAGCTGGTTTTAGTAGGGTGCAGGGCTGCAGGACGTCGTGAAACATGTTTTGTTCCGGGTGGTTCATCCTACGGGGCAGAGCGGCAACGTCTGTTTTACCTCGCTGCAGATCTCCTCCCTCTCAATCAACTACATGACTAATTACTGCTCCTTCCGCCCGTTTTGCTCTTCCTCTTGCTCCACCACCTCCAATATATAATCATTATAACTGACGAAAGTCGCAAAAGACTCGGCCCCAACAGCCTCACCAACACGTGGTGAGGGCCCGAAGTCGCCTAGTAAGCAAGCGAGCTCAAAGTCAATCTTCTGTATACACTCCCCTCGTGCTGGTGAGTCCGTGAGTAGACAGCATTGAGACGCCTCCACGCACCCTACTTTCAACACAATCAGCCCGGTTTGTTTCAGAAACCGTTGCAGGCCATCCACGCAGGCTTGAATCAGCTCCTCAACGAATCAGATAATGCCTTGGTGGAGGCAGGCATGATTGCTCTGAAGGCTGAACTTGAAGGTCCGGGCTTCTGGAGCTTCTGGGGCTTGATGCACTTGGCATAATGCATGTGGTGCCCAAATTTATTTGTGCATCACACTTCCTCACAATGCGTGAAGCGAGCACTTACACAGCAGATGATGAAGGACATCTCGGGTACATATGGTCATTACCATAACAGCCATTTGGATGTTTCCATAGATCAGGGATCCCTGTTTCGGTGCTCCTACAAGAAGCAAGTCTAGAACGTGTGAGTGCTTTCTACAGCATCGAATCCTACATCCTTAAAGGTCTGTCTAGTCCTCACTAAACTTGTGTACACCCCTACATGGGGGTTTCCCTAAATTAGGTGTATCTTTTTGGGGATCCTTATGATGAGGACTATGGCCTATTGGGGTCTACATTGGGATCCCCCTATTTTGGGAAACCCCTGCATAACCCCAATGTAATCCTTCTCCTGGTAGGCGCAGAGGCTTCAAGGGACACTGGACGGCGTCTCTGGTGCTCTCAACGCCTCGATGCAGGAAAAGCTGAGCCAGAAAATATTGGGATAATGGAAAAGAAAATGGAAACTACTATTGGGACAACGGAGAATCAGATGGGAAAATAAAATGGAAACTCTAGGTTAAAAAAGTAAAGCTGTGGCAGAGGGAGTGTATGTACAATGGTTGAATTAGACTGTATAGGAGATCAGAGTTTTGAGCATTAATGCAGGGTTTTCCCGGCATGAGGGGATTTCACCACCACAGCTCGTGTAAGAAGTGTTCCAACTCTCCACAAAGGTTGTAATTGTAAAGTTCTTCTTTTCGGGGATAGCTATTTTCTCATATTGTCTCCGGCATTCCAAATGCAACCGCTCAGACTAGTGGGAAAGTTCTGTGAGTTGCGATCCGAAGGAGCAGTATTCGAAGCCGCTTGTCTTCACATCCACCGCCGGTCACATCTGCAAGATTCATACCACTTCACAGATTCCCTAGTTGGTCATGCATCACTAGCGCTGCAATGTCCCCTGTCTTCGATACCTTGTCACAGAAAATGAGCAGTATATGGCGCAGGATCTGACAAATGCAGGCGAAGATGATGTTTGCCGTCTACAGTAGAGAAACGCCAGGTACAAAAAGCAACATATATTTTTCATAATGTAATTACTATTATATACTACTATAGTATATTAGAATATAGCATAGTATATATTATATTTTACTAATATATTATCATATACTATAGTATATTAGAATATAGTATAGTATTCTATACCATAATATAGTGCCGAGGCTGGTCATGCTGCTCTACGGGGAATCAGAACGATTGTCGCTGGCTCTGCAAGGCCTGGCTTGTCTATGCTGAGCGCATGTGAGCCATAGTCTAAACTCCTTAAAGGGGGTTTTATAGGGGATTATATAGGGGACTACTATAGGGGTTATGAAGTGGGATACTAGGAGTTTAGACTACAGCTCATGTGGTCCTTACGATGTGGGCAGAGACTGTGATCCTAGATTGCCCTACTGCTATGAATGAGTACTTTGGGGGACATTTAAGGCTGCATAGGGTTGAATAAATGAGGTCATGGAGATTCCACGGATGCAACTGGAAATTCTCCATTGGTTCCCCTATAGAACCCCCTTGTGGTACATTCCCCTTAGCATCCCCTATAGAACCCCTTGTGGGATCCACCCAAAAATGAGACCCGTTGTCAGCCATCCCGTGGTCTATAGCTCAAGGGTTTGTATTAGGGGTTCTATAGGGGATGGTAAGGGGAATGTATGGGGGTTATATAGGGGATAATGGAAAAGAACATGGAAACTACTATATAGAATATTGGGGTTACATGGGGGATAACGGAAAAGGATGGAACTTACTATACTTAAATCATTTCGTTACCTTGGATGTTTCGGCAGGCATGCAGTACGCTGCAGAGTCCCTGTCTGCCAAAGCCTTCCTCGACTCCGTTGATGCATTGGTCTCCACGCCTTTCGGCAGAGGGATGAAGGGGTTCGCCAAAATTAGGGGTACCATTTTGGGGAACCCCAGAATGAGGATTATCATGTTCTGGGGTCGATGTTGGGGTTCCCTATTCAACTATCATGATGGGATACTTTCATAGGAGTGAGGCTAACTTTGTTTTGAGATCTCGATAGATGAGGAAAGCAAGACGGTCTCCTGCGATGAATAGCCGCACGATTGTTGCTGGGCTGTCCACACCAATATAACCCCATTATAACAGTAGTTTCCCCAATATAGTAACTTAATTTAAGTTCCTTAACAGCAACCCAGTTTAGCTAGGTGCAAGGGGCTGGCTTTCTGCGCTCGGGCTGCCTGAAGATGCATCCTTCACAGGTTGCAGCCGCTGACTGCCGCCTTGCCGGATGTTGATAAAGAGGCCAGGCCACAAGTGACAGTGGTGGATGGGAGTCTCATACTGCAAGCCCAATCTCATCTGAAATGGGAGAAGCCTATGAATGCTCTATATATATATATATAAACCATATCATAGTAGTTTCCATTTTCTTTTCCATTCTTCCAATATAGCCCCCAATATACCCCTAATATAAGTGTACTCAAAACGACCAAGGGTGAAGACAGTGTCAGGACTAGGCGTCACATATTGACAAAATCCTCATTAACTAATGGGCAGGGAAGAACTCCATGACAGTGTCGCTCAACCGGCGCAGGCCGTGGAGGGTCTTGTCAACAGTATCTTGGCTGAGAATCCTACTAGGCCTCCCTAACAGCAATGTAGAAGCCTCGAGAATTGGTAAGGTTCTTTGCCATGGATGGAGGATCTTTTTATCTTAGTTGGGGATACTATAGTACCCAGTATAGTCAATGTTGGGTAAGATTATCTCCTCCCCCCCTTTGGGTATAGTACTTTATATACAGGCCATAATTTGCTTGGTTCAACCACCAAAAAGAGCTACTGAAAAACGACCTTTCTGATGCCTACGCCCGCCTCTGAAGACCTGCGGTGAACTTCGCGAGCGAGTAGTGAAAATTCGGGTTGCGCATGCGGCCATGTACCCTCAGCTACTCCGGAAGGCCTACCGCAACTACATCGGAGCTATACTCTAAACTCCTTAAAGAGGGCTTTATAGGATTTATATAGGGTTCCGATTTTAGGGCTGATTAAGGGGGATACGAGGAGTTTAGACTATAGCTCACACATGTTGGATTTACGCCTGAATCGTTTCTTTCAAACCTTTCAAACTGCGTGCCATCTCTACCTGGGGACTCGGATTTTCTGGGGGCTCTCTGTCAACAGCCCTTTCCGAGCAAGAGTTCTCGTGACCCACGGGCTGGCGATCGATCAATCAATCAATCGATCCATCGATCGATCAATCAGTTCATCAATCAATCAATCAATCAACCCATCGATCAACCGATCAACCAGTTCATCAATCAATCAATCGATCGATCAATCAGCTCATCAATCAATCAATCAATCAATCAATCAATCAATGAATCAATCAGCCCTTTCCTTGCCATCAATCCTTGAGACTTTGGGTCCTGGTCCCACATGTTATATCTGCACAAAGTTTATGGTAGTTTCCCAAAATAAGGGAAACCAATATAGACCCTAATATACTTTCTGGGGGCCCCCTACCGAGGCACAAGAGATCTACAGAAGATCTTCGCAGAGATCGAGCTTGCCGTGCAAAGTGTTCAAAGCTTGTTCGAGGCAGCGCTTGTGAGCAGTTTGCTCCGAAAGATTGATTGTGAAGATGCTTTTCGTTCCATTCATCTTCTCTATTGTTTTAGCTAATGAGGTCTTAGTGGTGCAATCTGTTTCAGTTCACTTGCCGCTGTTGTCGCATCAGTGACCAGCTTTGTGTTAGGTCTTTCACTTCAGTCCTTTCTCAGGCATGTGAGCCGAAGCTCCAAACCCAGAAAGCCATCAGTTCTTGAAGAGCACGTCGCGATGTGTTGGTCTTTTGTCGTTGTCATTGTCATCTCCGGACAGCGTAACACTGACGATTACAACTCTTAGCATTATCTACTCATTTCTATTTTGCAACCTACAGGTAAAGTACATTGTGTGAGATGGACATTTCCGCATGCCATCCGGCAGGAAGACAGGTTGTTCAAGTTGTTTGGTCATCTTGTGAGAGCTTGTCATGCTCATGTCTTGAGCCAAAGCCTACTAATGTTTATTGACTCCTTTCATCGCCCACGCATGTTGATGCCCCCCGCTAGCCCCAAAAGGTAGGAGACCATCCTGGGTACTCCATCCCCATGCACTATGTCTGATGACCACTGCTGACAGGTGCTGGGCAAGAAGTACGACGGCTTCCGGGTTGCTGTTAGGTGCTCAGAATTTGCACTGGCCGGACTTGCAACCTGAAGACATCGCGATGTATTTTTCACTTCAGGGTTTGGGGAGCAGTTCTTTGTGAACAAGAACCTGGGTGCAAGTCAAGCATGTGCGTTTTGTGACGGATTGCGTAAGATGGGTCTTTAAGGAAAGGGGCATTCGATTGTAATTGTTTCCCAAACTTTCTCTTCACAGTATGAACGGACATCACGTTGGCACCTTTTCGCATGCTGATGGCCATGTGTGAGCCTCAGCTCGCACAACCTTGGCCAGCTTCTCAAAACAACATGCCGAAGAATGCCAACAAGAACCTGGGTAGGCCCCTGAAATATTTAACATTTTCCCTAATCGCTTTAACAAGGGACCCTGTATACTAAGATTTTTCAAAGTGCTTCAGGGGCCAACCCAGGAACCACAGGCCAAAGTCTCCTCATAGCGCAGGCCGGAGTTCTGCAGCAACTTTGCGCCACAAACACTACTGATGTCTCAAATCCCATGCTTACTGGAGAGCAGCAGTGAGATCAGCCAATACAATAAGTCACTTTTTCCCACTATGTTAGATGGGAGCAACAATGCTCGGAATCATGACGGCAATCGCAGGGTAGTTGATGAATTGGATCTCCTTAGCAGGGTTCCCTTGTAGCACTCCCCAAGCCGTAGGATGGTCCCTCAAAGAGACCCTACATTCGCGAATCGCCCATCTGGGAGTTTCGACAAAAAGTTTGTATCTAAAACATAATAGGAAACCCATGATCCTTGTGTAATCTGTACAGCTCCCCAGGTTCCCCAATGGCATCCCAAGTTGAGAAGTGCTTATGGATGCCCCCTGGGTAACCCGCCTTGAGAAACCCCTAGATAGGGTTTGGGGCTTAGGGTTTAGGGTCAAGGGTTGAGCCATAAACTCCAACCAGGCCCCTTTTCTTACTGGCGCTTAGGGGAGAGTGGGGAAGTGGATCCTTAAACCCACTCCTGAAACCCTAAACCTTATATTCTACGCGGTATAGTCACTCCGCCTTAAGCACAAGTGAGTAGTATTTTTTTGGGGGATACTACTGTACCCAATATAGAGTAAGATTATATCGTCCTTTTGGGGTATAGTATTTTATATAAGGAATATGATCTTACTAGGTTCAACCACCAAAAAAACACTACTCAAGTAAGTTTCAGGCAAATACCTTGGCGAATCACAGCCTCGCCGCGGGCTCTAGAAGCAAGCTCCCAGCTCCGCGCCTCCGCTGAACTTGACGAGTCCCCTTTTTGTGAGTTAGGATTCAGGATTAAGGGCTTTGGGTTCAGGATTAAGGGCTTAGTGTGAAGGGTTTAAGGATTTAGGGTTTAGGGTTTAGGGTGAGGGGTTTAGAGTTAAGGGTTTGGGGCCAAGGGTTTAGGCCTGAAGGATTCAGTAGGGTTGAGGGCTTAGGGGCCCAAATGATTGGAATGACGGAGGAACACATGCCAAATAAAGTGGAGATACAACTCCCCCCATCCCCCTCGTATTAAATATTCCTCGAAGTAGTCCTCTCCCATAATAGCAATATTGGGAGTAATAACAATGTGAATAGTTGTGAATACACAATGATGGAGACTCAGATGGGAAATCAACTTGACATGGAATGTTAATCTGGAGGTATATAGTGGTTCATTTTTTGAAATAAAGGACCGAAAAATCCGAGCCCCGGCCGCTAATTCGAGTCCCCGAAGCAACACCAGTACACAATGGAGGAACATGATTCTCAGGCGTGGGGTGGGGGAGTGATTGCTTTATGCGCTTTCCTCCCTCACTAATAATAGTGTTATGACAGGGCCCAGCAGGAATACATATTGGGGTTTAGGGTTTAGGGTTTAGGGTCTGGGGTAATAGTGGGATAATGGAAAAGAAAATGGAAACTGCTATTACAGTGTTATGACAGGGCCCAGCAGGAATACAAAGGTACCTGAGGACATGTGATGGCTGTTTTCTCCTCGTGGTCAGAACTGGACCGGTCACCTAGCTATTTCAAGTTTCATTGCTAGCTTGTGTTTTGTTCCTTTTGGATATTGCTAGCGTATTCATGACAAGAATCATTATCCTGGGGAGTAGACTTGGACAAGCCGCATCCTGCTTGTTGGCCTTCTCATGGCTGCTCCTGCAAAGATTCTGGGAGCGCATGGAGGGATCAACAATTGGATTCGGCAAATGCACCTGTTCGGCTAGAACTTACAACCACCTGCCGTAAGTGTCCGAAGTAAAGTCTGTGCAAAGATCGTGGTGAAGTGACTTTTCCTTGGAGAGAAACTTTCGAGTAAAGCAGTGTGGGAGTAGCTTCCTGCAGACGCAGCAGCTGAAGCTAGCGACCCCTTCAATAGCAAGCGGTCTACAAGCTTCTCTAGCCTTACCTAGATTTACCCAGTAATCTCTATAAACAGACTTTCGGTATAGCCCTAAATACAGGTCTAAATACAGGTACCCCCAAAAGACCCTCCTAGGTTTTGGGAACCTCCAATGTTTGACTCAGATGCCTCACACGCGTTGCGCTAAAATGACCATGCTTGCTTGAAAGTGGGCCTGCTGGCATGGAGAGTACTATCAAGCTCTTCGGCTCATGACTTACTCGTGTTTCGTCGGGAACGATCTCTAATGAGTGGCGACAACAGGAATGGTAGGGAGTACTTTGAGATGCATTCCTCCGTCCCAGCCAGCCAAGAATGAGTAAGATGAAGCCGAATCTGCAGGCCCAACCAAACGGATGCTGCCAATCTTTCCAAGTTCGTTGATTCTGCGCAGCTTGGCTGCAGGGATCTAATGGGAGCAAGCACAAGGGCTGGCATTTGGCAGGCTGTTGATGACTTACTCATGCTTACTGGTGGGGAATGGGTCATAATTTCGGATTACTAGTGGGATAACTACAATCATTACTAAGGGGAAGTATGTAAGAACTACCACAGGGGGTGGTGGAAGGAAGGCCGGTAGTCGAGGTGTCAAGTCTTGCCATTCGCTCCACATGCATGTCTTGAAGATCAGGTATTTCCAGAGCCTTGTGGCGCTGAAGCTCGGACGATGTTGGCGTAGTTGGGAGTGTTTTTGGGGTCTTTAGGTTCAAGAGAGATTCAGCAGGTTCTGCACTGTATCTTCTCTCGGCCACTGTGATGCGCAAGACTTGCCCTTTGACCCAAAATTGCAGATTTCCTAAAACGATGGTTTCTGTTGGAGACGGGATAGGAAGAGATGCTTTTGGCTTGTGGGTACTCTGATTGGTGTTCAAGCTTCCATCACAGGAACCTCGTCCGTGACTATGCGTCCCTTGGCGCCGAGGAGCAGAAAGCTGTCGCTGAGGCCTACATGGCTTTGCAGAGACTTACTGGGACCCCCATGCGTTTTTTGGATGGTAGGGGTCATACACGGTCGGAGTAATTGAGCATAGGTTGTCTTTAGACCTGAAGGAGGCCTGCTACAGCCAAGCAAGATTCTACATCCGGAGTCAACTCTCAGATGTTGGGGCAGCAGTGGAGCTTGAGAGTCTAGGGACGAGTCAGCCTTAGCTTATCTAGATGTAGAAGCTAGTAGAGGGCGTGCCCCTTTATTTGGGTCCTTACTTCCATAGCATGGGTCCACATAATAGTTTCGAATTTTTGCTCCTTGGGGAATGGCAATTTGGTAGTAGGCAAACACATGCCCCATCACAGAGCCTTCTTGAGTTAGGCGAACTCCGAGAGAGGGGTCTGAGATTGCGAGGCATCGGCTTCCCTGGTGGCTTCAGCGCAGAAGGCCTGCATGAGTCAGGGATGCAGAGTTCAGGGGTCAAAGGTTTTTGTTGGTTTTGGGGATTCGGGTTTGGGAGTTTGAATTTGGGGCAGGGGTTTGAGTTAACGGTTCAGGGTTTGGAGTTTTGGGGTCAGGGTTGAGGTTTTCTGTATACAAACCTGAGCGCTGACAAATACTGTTCTCTGATAGGGCTCACAGTAGAATCTGCAGTTACATGCAGTTGCGCTCTGCCATAGAAGAACTACCATGATGCTCCTGTATCTATCAAATGTGTGACATGTCGCTTCCTATCTCTTTGCTGTTTGTTCAGGTGCCTATTGTACTCGGGTTAAGGTTAAGGGTTGAGGGAGTGCATGCTTTTTTTTGGTTAGGTGCAGGCGTTCAGCAGTGCAGGGTCCTGACGACCAGGGGTTAGTAGAGCGAATAGTTGGAATAGTTTGTGCAAGTTTGGTATGGCTTCTAGTTATTCAGCCGCCCACAAAATATCAAGTTTCCCTGACTCACACAGCCACAGCTGAAGGCCCACCGCTATGCTGGCCAAAGTACCAAAAAGCAACATGGAGTTGCCAAACATGAGGGTCGCTAACATGGTGGATTGCTTAGAGTAGCGCATTCTCCAAGAAATGGTTTTTGGTTAGCTGGGAATGAAGGGATGGAAAGGAAAATAGAACCTACAAAGGTGGGTTATATAGGGACTACTCTAAGGAATCCCTAGCTAACCAAAGGCCAGAGAAAAGGCCCTGCGCATGGACACCTGCAAAACATTCACACCCAGAGCCTCGGTTGACATTCTTGGCACGTGACGCTTGTGCTGTGGAATCGCATTGCATTCTTAGAGACTCCCAAGTCCTTTGATCAGAAAGAGCCCTCTTGTGTCTAGTTTTCCAAGAGAGGATTTCAGGAAAAGAAGCTCGTGATTTTGGAGTCGCTGAGTCTGCGAAAGGTGGTTGATGAGTCGAGGCGCTGCAAGGACTGATAAAGGGGTTGTAGCCTCTCAGGCGCCCGGCCCAGTACCCTGGCCCAAAATAATGTGGAATCTGAAAAGAGGCCCTTTGAAGACTATTGTTTCTTGATCAGAAGATACACAGGGTTTCATGTATTCTTGGCCAACATTATCTATCTGCGGAAGGTCCTGTTGTTGGGGTGTTCGGGGATCAACGCTGAAGGTCGCGCGCGCTCTTGGTTCTAGGAGGACATGTGGCAGCAAACTGCATTGGAATCAGAGTCGTGCACAACTGGTGATGTCAGTTCAGCAGCGGACTTTTCCCAACCTCTCAAAGCTGTCGCTGCTCGGTGTGTCATCTACAAGGGTTTACGGTTTCGAGGTTCACCAGCAACCTCGTTGGATGTACAAAATCGGACGATGTCCATGTTGGACGGGCTTCAGGCTTCAACCCTAAGTGGCCGCGCAGATCCAACAGAGCAAGTAACCCACATGCGTTTGTCATTTGTGATCCGAACTTTGAAGCTCACCGTTGTCACTAGCTCTGCGAAGGCTCATACCTTCCAAGACTCTAAGCGAGCCTGTAAGTATTACAGAAGCTGCCGCTGCAATAGTTCCATTGAGCTGTGAGGAGGGCGTTGTCAAGGATTCCACTGCTGTCGCCACTGTTCCGCAAATGATGCACAGGGCATGGCTTGCAGGGTTCCTGGAATGAATTTCCCAACCACAATATGATGGAATTATGTAAGGATGAAGGATAAGAAAATGGAAGCTATGGGGATGATTATATTACAGTCAGGGAGCATGCTTCAAGCACTTTCTCATTGTGGAGGTCTGTTTAGGAATTAACTTGTGAGACTTCGAGCGGTCACTGCGCATCCGGCTTGCAAGCGTAAGGTCCGGGTGGCTACATCCAACGTGCAGGATCTGCATGGAACTTGAGGGCATTCTGGGTAGTTATATGCAGGGTTCGAATTACCCCACCGTGGGTTATCACCTTGGGTTACTGCTTGAGTAATCCTAGGTATGAGTAGCTCATAGCTACCCAGGCCAGATCATGGCAAGTTGTTTCTCTCCCCCCTCTCTCCCCCCTCTCTCCCTCTGTCTCTCTCTCTCTCTCTCTCTCTCTCTGTCTGTCTGTCTGTCTGTCTCTCTCTCTCTCTCCCTCCCTCCCTCCCTCTCCTACTATGACAATGACGCGGATTGTCTATGTGTTCTTGCAGAATTTCTCAACAGTTTTATTTACCAAAACAAGGAGCCATTCTGATGGCTCCAGTGTGCCATGATGCAGAAACCATAAACTGGAGTTTTGATTCTGGTTTTGGGTGGGAGCATATTATAGGAACGGTGGCGAGACCATGGATTAAGACCATGGGCCACGTGTGGTGTGGCAGGATGACTTTTCGCTAATGGCTTCCAACGCCATGGTCGTGGGCTTCGACACGAAGGACTGGACCGATGGGACTATCTTCAAGAGGATCCTGATATGATTTTAGTTCGGACTGTTATTCGTATTATTGTCAGTATCACTAAGCACCATTGATGGAAAAACTCCAGTGGTTGTGGACATCTTGAGGCACAGTCTCTCCCGGATGTTTGTCAACTTTTATAAGCTAAGCGTGGCTTGGCTCTCAGTCCAACATGGCAGATGGTGCACTCCGGGTGGAGGAGAAGCTGAACTATGCAGCCTTCCTCTACCTGTGCACAGCTGGTGCGGGACCTCGAGAGCTGCAGTTCCATATAATCCCAAAACCACTCATGAACTGCCTGGAATGTCTGCCTGACAAGTCCTTCAACCTTGTACACCCAGAGAGCCTCTGTAAGCAGATTGTGAGAGCAGGCGTGCTCCGTAGCTGAAGCTTGTATTAGGGTACTTGTAAGAAAGAGCTGCGCCAAGAGACATGCTCGGAATGTGGTGTTCTGATATTCGTGAATGTCATATACGGACTTTGATAACACCCGTGCCCTCTGTCTCAAGACTGGCTACTGCGAACGGCATGATGTCAGGTGCCTGCATTGGCATCGCTGTCCTCATGGCGCTCATGGCTTTGGCATATGTGCCTCGGAAGAGTGCAGACATGATGAGGTGTGAGATTTGCGCTCGTCCCAGGTGTAAATCTAATCCGGTATGCGGAGTATGCTGCACATGAGCACTGCAAAGACGTACGCAATTGATGGTAGTAAGACTACTATCAACCCTGCATCTGAGCCGTGGCCTTATCGGCAAAATGGTTTACCAGAACCTTATACCGGATGCTCCTAAACACCATAGCTTGTGATTCAGAGCCATGTGGATTTCGAACCATGGTACCTCTTTGCACCCCTGGACGATGTAAAGACTGTGTTGCTCGTAGCAGGATTCTGAGGCATATTGGGGATGATGGGGAATACGCTTGGTGTTTGAGTTATGCCCATGATCAGAAAAGTAGCAATCAGATGATATCTTTGCCCTTCCATGCATTTGGTAGTTCTGAATGTGAACACAAGAAATGGGCTTCCATGGATTTGAGCAGTTCTCAGTTCCTGCCCAGGCCTGCTACTTGGAGTTCATCTACGAAAATCAAGGCATTGCGAGAGCTTATGCGATCGCCGCGAAGGAACGGGAAGGCTGGGCTTTCTACGACCTGCCTTACAGTAGGGACGCCTGTGCTGACAGCAAGCAGGGCAGCAACAATAAGCAGGGTGGTACTGGGAGCTGTTAGAAACTTTATTATGGCCTGGACTCCATTATAGTATATTGGGGTTTTATAGGGATAATGGAAATCAAAATGGAAACTACTATATGATAATAGGGTATACATTAGGGTTATATTGGGGTTTATAGGGATAATGGAAAATAAGATGGAAACTACTATGTAGTTTCGGGCTCAATTATTATGGCTGAAGTGTTTCAGAAAGCGATCTCTGAAGGTACAGGTATACTGTGCTCCAGCATCTGCTCATGAAGCTAAGGCTCTCCTGAGAACCGCCTCCAAAACTGCTTCCTGATTAATTTGCATTCGTCCTTCACCCAGAGAACCCGCAACTGTGATAATTCAAGCCTTCCCATGTTGTTCGGCGCCTCCAATATAACCCCAATATAACCCTAATATATACCCTATTATAATATAGTAGTTTCCATTTTAGATTTCCATTATCCCTATACAACCCCAATATACTACAATGGAGTACTGCTGTCAAGACAACTTTTTAGCCACTGTAAACTGTATCCCCCCCATACAATCCCTCCCAATCCTCGCTCTTGCTAAGCTCAAAGGCTGCTGTTGGTGCTGCGGTGGCCTCAGAGAAGCTGTAGGTAGATATCGGCGAACAGTAGAGCCTCCATGCAGCAAAACTGCACTCATTTTTGGTAAGTAAAAAGCGATTCAAGGATCATGCATGCAGAGCGGCAAAGGATGTGATAGCAGAAAAGCAGACACAGCTGTGTGTGGCATACCGTCTTCAAGTAGGCTAGCACAATCTGTGTGTAGAATGCTGATGATCGTAAAAAAGCCTCGGACTAGTGTCAGCTGTCATGCCAGTCAAAGCAGCAAGTTACGACGTGCAGAGTCGTGATTCAGGTATCGACTCCATTGGACATGTAGCGGCTTGGCTGCAGTATCCAAAAGATAGCCAAAGGCCATCTACGACATGCCCTGCCCAGCATAGGGCGTTAACCCCTAGCTGCCCCAGCTGTGACAAAGTGATGGTCAGGGTGCATATACCTGATCCGGCGCATCGCGGTAGATGCGTTGCAAACGCATGCCGCGCCTTTTCACAAACAAAGAGAGCGAGAGAGAGAGGGGGGGTTCCTATGCCTCGACTCAATCCTCCGTCCTTGACGGAAATCAAGCGGTGGCCTGCGAGAACTTCAGAATCCTGTACGTGTAGTTGGAGTCATGCTGATCCCAGGTTCATGGGGCCGGATTCTACTTTCTCGTTCTGCTGCAAGATGCTGCTACTTGGCCGCGGTGCTCCTAGTCAGGGCCTAGCAGTCCTGACCCAGGCATCCTTTCCCTTCGATGTGAAAGTGATCTTGGCTAGAATGGGTCGCGGCCTGGTCTGACTAAATTCACCACAGACATCACTAAGAAACAACACACAGGACAAAGCACTCTTCTGAAACTGCAAGAGGCAAGAGGCAAGAGGCATGTCCTCAAACCACGGGTACCGCTCCACAGCCGCCTCTTGAATGACGCGCAGACTATAGAAATCCGACTCGCCTGGAAAGGCACTCCTAGGAATGTCGTCACCGATCTTCGTGGCCGCGGCCTGCGGTCACGACCGGACAGAGGAGCCCTTCTTGATCTTGAAAGCAGACCAAAGAAACATCTTCCCAAAACAAAAACAAAAGAAACCCGAACATTGCGCAAGAGACCTCCGACCCCCCCACAGACCTCGGACGAAGCAATATACCCCAGTAAAAGCCAGGGGAGGGCTCAGGGCCAGGGGTTCATGTCTGGCAGTTGATTTTCGTAAGATGTTTCAAGGGTTTAGACCAGTGAGAGGCTGGATACTTAACTGCAACCCAGGAACACTTTTCCTACATGTGCGTAGTAACTAAGAATTCAGGGAAGGAAGCTAGCTGAATGTGAAAGCGTTGGGATTCAGGCAGTGTATCGGCGGACTATCTAGTCTGACGTGTTTGGCAATCCGCGCATCTATGTTCGTGAATTCTGCCGCATGTGCGCACGGGTCCCAACGACGCTCAAAGCCAGATGCCTTTACCTCCACCTACAAGTAGCCAAGTGCCCAGAGCTTTTGCAAGGTCTCCATCATGTTGGCGAGGGCCTCAGGGGTTGTCGTCTCGCCCATGAAACCTTTACCAGCTTTCCTGTGCTGATTTGTGTAGCAGGAGGGCAGCAGGCGTGATGAGTATCGCTTTGTCATGGTGCTGTGCAGAAAGAAGTAAGTGTCAACAAGCACGTCTCCTCTTCCTAGGAAGTTTTACCCACTTGCTCCCTCATCCTGAGCCGCATACTCCCCTGCCAGCATGCTGGCATCCACAGAAAGAAGGTCGACTTCTCTACCTATAAACACTGTGGCAGGCTCGTGAGCCCCCAAACCTTCGAGCCAGGTGCTGGTGGCCCTCTTCCTGTGCGTTGTGGGGGATCTGGCGCCCCGGATCCATTAATTAAGCACTATACTACTGAAGGCCGTGCAAAAACGAACGCATATCAGCGCTATGACATATTCTGGAATTTGGCTACAGCATCTAGAGTATCTGATGGAACCCCCGTCTCGAACCTAGGTGGAATGTTGCACCTAAGAACTACATAGTGTAATGATAAATTTTCCCATAATCCTCAACCCCTATAGTCTTTCGCAAATCCCAATCTTATTCCGAGGGTCCTTCAGGCTCCCCCTGTTTAGAGAGCCCCGCCTAGACCTTACACCCTAAAGAGGCAACCCTCAAGCCCCAAATCCCAGGCCCTAAACCTTAAATGGTAGTTTCCCAAAATAGGGGGACCCCAATATAGACCCAAAATATTATAGTCCTTATTATTGGGACCCCTAAAATGGTACCCCTAACTTTGGGAAACCCCTAAATCCTCAGCCCTAAACCCTTTTGTAGAAACAGAGGCTGCTGGCCTAGGCCTCCAAACAGTCCGCAATAGGTATAGGGTTTAGGGTTTAGGGTTTAGGGGATACTATGGTACCCAATATTACCCCAATAATGGAGAATCAAATGGAAAAAAACATGGAAAATGAAATGGAAACTGGGATTATATAGGGTATTATAAGTCTTGATTTAGGGCCCAAGGTATTTAAGTTTCACTAGTTAATTAAAATCCTTATCATGGGCACCCCCAAAATGGTACCCTAATCTTGCGAAACCCTAGACCCTAATCCCTAAACTCATAACCCTATGTAACTCTTATAGTCCCATGAAAGACTGAGGAGCTCGGTCTCCAATTCGGCTGCGAGTTCGCCCCGCTCCTATCAGAAGATGCGAGCCTTGGGACCTGTTGATTAGGCGGACCCCCCCCCCCCACTCAGTAACTCTGACTATGTGGGATAATAGTGATTAGATCAGGGTCCCCTTATATCCTTATCATACCATTATTACAGGGTGGGGGGGTCCACCTAACCTGTTGATCATAGAATCCTAAGTTGCCCAAGCCCGCCATGTGAGTTATAGTCTAAACTCCTTAAGGGTGTTGCATAGGGGATTACATGGGGAGTAGTCTGGTGAGATATTAAGGGGTGTACTAGCAGTTTAGATTGTAGCCCATATGAGTAGTATTTATCTGGGGATATTACGGTGCCCAATGTAAAGAGAGATTATATTCTCAGCCTGAGCCGCTGTAGCTGAAGCCCCAAGAAAGGCCCACGGCAGGTTTGATTATCAGCTATTTTGTGCTTTGGGCTGTACTTACAGGTTCTTAGTAGGGAAGGAATTTCGGCCCTATATCGTCCCTGCATATAATACGACTTCCTTATTCCCTACTAATCCACTGTAAGTTCATTTTAGCAGGGGGGTGTGTGGGAGAGGACAGTGGGCGATCCGAGGACCTGCACGGCCGCTGTGGCAAACTTTAGCGCTGCCGTACAGCAGGACCTGCTGGGTGGCAAGGACCGGACCTAGAGTTTAGGTTCTGGGGTTTAGGGTCTAGGGTTAAGGGTTCAGGGTTTTGGAGTGCAAGGACCCGCAGTAGGTGAGCCCAATGATGGAGAATCAAAATGGAAAACAACATGGAAAATGAAGCGGAAACCCTAGGTGCCTTTAAAGGGGCATTAGGGATATTTCTATCTATATATATATATAGTTTACGTTAGGCATATTACCGCTATAACGGAGAATCAAATGCAAAGGACAATGGAGCATAAATGGAAACTGGGGATTTAGTCATAGCGTCCCTTCATAGGGGACCCCAATTTAGACCCCAGCATACCGTAATGGGTTTAGGTCTTACAGGCCCTACGTTTGGCAGTAGATTTATTGATGGAGCCTCCGAAGCAGGACTTGGATATTACAGATTTTCACCAGCACCTTTTGTGGAATCGTGCATGGAGTAGAAGGTTTGTTCGGCTCTTGTGGCGGAATTGCATGCACACCGATGTCTTCATTTCTAGGCCTTAAGTCTGGCATGATGGGCCATATGGTAGGCAGTCAGATTTCCTTTGTTTTGCATGGCGTGGGCTCAATCAGTTCAATTTCTCAAAGTTTGGGACTCGAACCCGGCAGAGCATGGTCGTTGCATAGGACTGCAGTGCGGCTGGCATACTCATATGCGAAGACGTCACTGGCCGCTCGGCTAAGGGTGTAGGAGCAGTGTAGGATGCGGGCTCAAGGGTCAAGGCAAAGCGCGGGACTTCCTAGACTCCAGCTTTTGCCTTGTGTGTCACCATGAGGGCTAGTCCAAGCCTCCCAGCCCCAAGCCCCTCGGCTTGACATTTCACCTGTGCCCTATCTGCTTAGGTATCTTGTGACAAGAGCTGGGAGGGTCTGCGTGAGAGTTGGGGCCCTTGAACCCAATGCATGAAACCCTCGCAAGTAAGGTAATCCTGGTATTGTTCGGGCCACCATGCGCCTTGGCAGCAACAGGTTGTGGGCGTGAGCACGGATTTGCAAGTTGTAGGCTCTGGACCCCAATTGCTGTTTATATCAGTGTATCCCAAGGTTACGAACATTTAGCACTGAGCCCAAATGCCAAACTCGATCCTCGACTCGAAGCCTCAAATCCTAAATCCTATGCCCTTTATCCGGAGCCTAAAGTCCCAACGCCTGCGGCTCCTGAGGAGCTAAAAAATTAGGACCCCGTTGCACTTGCCAAAACAATTGACAATTTTGGTAATGAAGACCGCGGGCACAGGGTCCATCATTTGGAGTAGATCTCCTTCCAGTACCTGCAATATATCCCGGGGAATCCCCAGAAGACTCCTTGATGCCCTGTAGAATCTCTTCAAAGGAGGATCAGAAGAGGACCCCTTGAGTTCCTATTTGCAACAGTATTGTGGACGGTTGTCAGATTTATAGCCCCTGGGGGCCCTGGCGTAATACAAGGCCTTCAATGCCAACAGCGCACCCAAGACTTACTGTGGTTTGTAGGGAATCAGGGAGTATATTATATAGGGATTATATAGGGATGCCTTCCCCTTTTCCCTACTAACAGCCAGTAGGAAGAGGGACCCTAAACCCCTAAGCCAGTCTGCTGGTTTTCAGATCAGGGTGGCTGCGGCGGTGGGAGCCGCTGCCTCCTGTTGTATTCCCCGCCGACTCATTGCAGCTTGGCAGACCCAAAGGGTTGAAGCGCATTTAGAGCCTTATCGGGTTTAGGAAGTTAGGATGTAGGGCTCTGGGTTCGGCATTGCAATTTAACAGGGTTTCGTCCTGAAGTCCTTGGCAGGTTACTTGGAAGGGATCGTCCAAGGAGCATCGATTGTCAAAAAGGGGGGGGGGGTAAGGGGTTTAGGGATTTCAGGTTTGGAGGTTACCAGGTTTGAGGCGTTTCAGGGTTGTCAATGCAAGCCGCCTGACAGTAACCTTCGATTCTCCCATCTTGGCATTTGTGAGACGCAGGTTGTCACACGAACTCATTTTATAAGAGATTCTCCCTCAAGATCCGCAGCTCGGATATGGCTGGATTGGAATACTGCAGGATCTATGCTACAAGAATTCGAGCCTCCAGCATGCGAATACCAGTCATGTGATGTGCTTGGGGTAGCGACCGTGGGTCGGCACTCCACATTCTGCTGCAGTGAAACTCAGCGCGTAGTTGGTGTCGCTTGATGTAGGGAGTGAGTAAGCCCTTGACGTCAGCATTCCGTTTTTTTCTCCACATGAGCTTCAAAACCACGAATGTGGACCACAAGGATGGTCATCAAATCTTGGACCTGGGCCGGTCTGGGATACGCTCATAATCTGGTCCAGAATGTTCATGCAGCCAGGCTCTGTCCCTCAGTGCTCAGCACAGCATCGAGAGCGCAGAAGCTCTTGACTCAGCTTGAACTCTCGGGAAGTGATTGAGAGGATTATTGTGGGCGTATGATTTTGGATGATTCCCTCAGTATCTTCTCCCCCAGTAGTGGAGCTTCTAGGAAAAAGTATGGTCGGAATTCCTAGCAGCCCTTGCATTTGCTTGTGTGCATAGATGAGTGTCCTTATGAGGAGTGGTGGCAAACCCCCTGTCAGGGGCTCGCCACGGCCGTTTTTGCAAATGATCCTTACGTAATGCTCGGGAGGGACCCCAACAGTGTCAACACAGTTCTTTTACACCAAACCTAGAGGGTTCCCTATTTGGAGAGAGATGCATCTGATGGTCATCGGGAGCCTCCTTGGAAGCAGTATGACTTTTTAGCTGCGCAGGTTGGGGTCCAAAGTCGGGTGTGGCTGTCGAGGGATCTGGGGCTTCCTAACCTGGAGCAGGGTTGCACATGCAATATGCTGGGGGGTATGCGTGGTTACCGACTGAGAACCTCAGTAGGCCGTACTAAATTCTACAGCGAGACGACGTGAACTGCCCTATACATCTACGACTTTTCACCCTTTTCCCAACCCTTATAAATCCTTAATCTCTAAAGCCTGAACGGGGCTCTAGTTGAGAACTTTGTCTGCGCCAGTCAAGTTGTACTCCCAAAGTCCGACTTAGTCAGCCGCCTCCATAGCGATATGGCGATATTAGCATGCTCAGATTTGCAAAGGCCGTTGCCGCCTTGAAGTATGGATTCGGTGAGGCTGGCAACAGTCTTGTCATGCATTGTGGCAGTCTGCATGGGGATGCATTCCCTTTCGTGAGTCCATCTGAGGAAGTATGTGGCAGAAACAGGGGTATCAGCAGGGCTGTTTGGTCCATCGCTTGGGCCCCCATCTTTGGAGCTGCTTCATATTTCGTGGACAGTGCCATGGAGTGGGTTTAGGTGAGGCTTTCAGGGCTTAGGGTGTGCAACCTCAGTTGGGTAGTAATTGCGAGAAGTATGTAATCGGACAGATCATGTTAGTGGCATGCAATTTTCTTCATGCCAGGTGAAGGACATGTATGATCGTGTGGGGCCTTCCGAAAAGAAATAATTCTGGAGATTTTCTGGGTGAATGTTCTCGGCCCTTTAGTTATTGAAGCTGCAGCAGAAGGTGCCTGCAGGACTCCTCAATTCAAGGATCCTGAGATATCCTGAGGCTCATGACATCCTAGCATAATATTTTGTGGGATTCTCTCTGTGCACCCCTTTTGGTGTTTCTCAGGCCGAGTTTAGAGTGTAACACACCTGAAATGAGGCCATGATAGGTCCTCTCGGCCATTGTGTTAGTGACTGCCAACACTTCACCACCCCGCGCACCGTCCTTGCGAGAGTGCATTTGAAGCATTCGTGCTCTTACATTGTTTAGAATATGCGATTTGTGGACCTTGGGGAGAATCTGCAGAGACAACGGCTTGGGTTTGGGATTTGTTGGCTTTGGATCGATGCACTGTTGAAGAGGCAAAGCTTCCAAACTAAGGCTCTTGGGTCAATGTGGCACATGGATCATGTGGCAATGTAGCATACATGGAGGATTCCTGGGTCCGCTGGGAAGGGAACGCGACTAGGCCCCAACGTCAAGACGTGGCTACCTGCTAGATACGGATAGCTGCCGCAGGCGCAGTCGGAGAAAGTCTGAGAAGAGGTGCATCGAGCACCGCGTACCTCGGCTACCGCAAGTTTGGAGGAGGCTCTCGCAACTGTGTATGACAAGTAGAGATATTGCAAGAAGTATGTTTGGAATTTCAGTATGCGAAGCTTAAAGTCACTTGTGGCCTATATACTGCCTCACGAGATCCCCTTGAGGACCAGGCGGTTTAGGAGCCACATGGAGCCATGCCTAGAAGTGCACTTCTGGCCGTATCAGCAGTGCGGAGCTGTTGGCAACTTTGAGTATATATAGGGTTAATATAAGGATTATATTGGGGTTATATAGGCATAATGGAAAAGAAAATGGAAACTACTATGTTATAATGGGGTATATATTAGGGTTATATTGGGGTTATATTGGGATAATGGAAAAGAAAATGGAAACTGCTATAAGTTCATCTCAGGAAATCCCTGGAAGAGCCCGTGTGACAGTCCCTGCAGCTGGAAAAACAGGGCCGAGTTGTCCAGCCTGTTGCTGCAGAAG
>CAJNIZ010004292.1:1299-21788 GCA_905231905.1 Symbiodinium pilosum
GGGTACCATTTTGGGGGTTCCTACAATAAGGATTATAGTATTTTGGGGTCTACATTAGGGTCCCCCTAGTTTGGGATATATATGTATATATATATATACAGGCACAAGTCATGTAGACTGTCATCTGTCTTCTTCGTCATGATCCCTGTATATACCATGAAGCCTATCGCATGCGTGTCTTCTCTTTGCTCTGTAAATACCATGGTGGCAAACTCTTATAGGGTGGAGCAATATCCAACAAAATCGTGCATGACCTTGATGATGCTAGAGTTGTAAATTCCTGGGGTCATGCAGGAGCTTGTCCATGTACTATCTCTCAACATTATGCGGAGTCCCCACTCATACTCGACCTAAAGAGTCGGATCCTGGCTACAATCCAAACCCCAAACCCTGTGGACCCACAATTTTGAGGGAATCCTTGCTGCTGAGTAGGCTCACACCTACCAGCCCCGAAGCCTACGCCCTACATTAAGACCCAGGCCCCTCAAGGGATCCACAAATTTGCTGGCCTGAAAAAGTGGCGTCTATATAGGGTTTGGGGTTTAGGTTTTAGGAGACACTGTTGATACTAAAAATCCTGCATGACCTTGGTATATTGTAAGACCCTATAAGACCATAATTGCCAGGATATAAGGTACTCAGGATCATGTAGGAATTCTGTGTCCACCGTATTATTCTGGGTCTATGTAATGGAGTTTCTTACGACATCCTTCCAGGGGTCTGGGGGGCCCCTAGAAAACTAAGAAGATCAAAATTCAAGCAAACTCCAGAACCTTCAAGCCCTAAACCCTAAACCTTAAACCCTAAACCCTGAATCCGAACCCTTAACCAGCCTGAAATACCAAACCCTAAACCCCAAACTCTAAACCATGGAACGGGCCTCGATCGGGGGCTTCCCATCCCGGGCGGCAGGCACTGCCTTTCTGGGTCCAGGTTCGAAGCTTTCTGAAGATTTTTTCGGGGGCCCTTTTCAAAGGATTTTTGTCCTCGAGGTTCCAAAAACATGTTGAAGGGGTCGCGTGAAACAAATTCATGACTAAGGGTCTGTAAGATGAACCTCCATTCTGCTGAATCCCAATTTGAGGTTGCGCGTGCTGGAGCATTCGACGCACCTGGCTTTGCGGTCCGTCACCTACGACCCTAATGAGAGGGCTTTGGCAGCCACGCCCACGACAATTAAGACCCAACTAATGTCCTGAGGTTTTAGGGTTTTAGACCGTTTAAGGTTTGGGGTTTAGGGTATAGGGTCCTTATTGGAGAGGTTAGGTCTAGCTGGGAACGCAGTACTCTCCTTACACCCCTCAACCTTCATTCTCTAGATCTGAACCATCCCAACATGACCAAACCTGAAACTCAAAGCCTCTGAAACCAACATGTGACGCCCTAAGCCCCCAACCCTAAACCCTAAACCAAAAAAAGTAAACCTGCAACCCAAAACCCTCAACTTTCACCTCAAAGCCTAATCGCTAAACTTTCTACGAAAAAACATCCTGATAGGGTGCTAAATGTCCTGGTTTTGGCTCTCAAAAACTGTCTAAGCTTGAGTCTTCAGGTCGGTTTTAGAGTCTAGGGTCTAGGGTTTAGGGTGCAGGGGTTATGGTCTAGGAGCTTAGGGTGCTGGATAGGCTGAAGGCCTAGAAAATAGGGTTCAGGGCTTACGGTCTAGGATTACCCTAAACCCTAAACCCACCCAACCTGAAACTAAAAGCCGTGAAGCCTGCAAACCTCACCCCAGGCCTGGATCTTCAACACCACGGCAGCATTCAGGGCTTAGTTTCATCACTACTACTACTACTACTACTACTACTCCTGCTGCTGCTGCTGCTGCTGCTACTACCACTACCACTACTACTACTACTACTACTACTACTACTACTACTTACGACTATCATCACTATTGTTCTTACTATCATGACGACTATTATTTGTAATTACTATTAGCTGAGGGCGCATTTACGCTTCGAGTCCATCCGAGACGATTTGGGCAAGCGTTTGGGCTGGCGCAGAGCTGAGATGTGCTACAAGATAATATTTCATTGCTAGAAAACACGACATGTAGTATATAAAGAACATGTACTATACTTGAAAAAACCCATGTCGCTTGTTGGCGGCTGCGAGTTGCGGGGCAACGTCGTTTGACAGACGAAAAACCATGGAGTTCTAACTCTCTCGAATTAATTCCTACGTTGGGCCTCGAAGTCTAATGACAAGAATAACGATAACAGTAGCAATAACGAGACTAATAATAGTAGTCATAATAATAATGATCTGTCTTGGGAATAGGGATAGTGTAGGACAAAGAGCCGATGACTCGGTTCCAGGTTCAAGCCGCCAAATGTGAGCGCCGAGTATGCGGGAGTGACGTCAGACCCTTAAAGAGACAGGGCGTGGGATATGCATACAGATGTCGCATCAATATGCAGGAGGCAAAGTCTTTTCAGAGATATACCTTGGTCTTTACGATCAGGCCTGTTCGCTGCTGAGGTTTCAACGGAAGTCCCATGAGGCGCAGGCACTTGAGCAATCAACGCGGCTTGCCCAGTTTGCCGGAAGGAATTTGGTCTGTTGTCTTTCCTTGCAAGTTTTCATTTCCAGCAGAATCAACTTGTGAAATTACATGATGTTGCTTTCGTGGTGTTGGCCTTTACAATGAGGAGATAGCGCCCCATGCGAGTTCACATGAGACTTCCCGCCCCCTTGGTGGCAACCCCCCCAAAAAAACAAACCCCGTGATAGTAAATGTCTCCCACTATAGTATGTTATAGTATGCTATAGTACGTTATAGTATATTATCGCATATATGTATAAATATGGTATATATACTATACTATACTATACTATACTATATAGTATCTAGTACTGGTTAGGGGCATGGGGGGGGCTTTATTTCTAGGTGGATGGGATCACATTTCCCAGGCCCTGGCTTCAGAGGACCGGACTTCAGCTGGGCAACAGCATGCCCCAGACTTAGCCCTACGCTTTTCTAACAGAGAGAGAGTGGGGGGATGTAATATTAAGAAAAGTACTTACATATTCATAATGGTAGTAGTCGTAAACGCAAGGAAACAAGTAGTAATACTGGTAGTACTGATTACAAAAGCTCGGGCTTTCGGAGCCTTCGTGGAGCATTATATAAGGCCTATACTACAAGGATCTGACCAACGGTAAGGTAGCTAGGATCAGGAGAAGCCATTCAAATGACACCAAAGCGTGAAAAGCCTACAGACTGGCACTTTAAGGAAAAGAGGTTGTTGATAGAGTCCCTGTGGGGGTCTAGGTCTAAGTCTGTGAGTTATACCTACATTGGGCCCTAAAGTCTATAGATATTACCTACGTTGGGCCCTAAACCCCGAACCCTAAACCCCACACTCATGACCGTAAACCCAGCATGTCAAATTCCGATCGCAAGGTCCGCAACCTCCAAGTCCGAGACGATGAGCCGCCTGGCGTGACACTACCAGATGCCTGTATCATAGGTTTAGGGTTATAGGGTTTGGGGTTTAGGGTTTGGTCTGTATCCCTTCTCTGGTTTGCTGTTAAGGAACTTAAATTCAGTTCCTCAAGGAAACCCTATTATTTGCTATATGCCGATATTGTGGTAACTTACTTTAAGCTCCCTCACACCAACACCAGTTTTGTGAAAGTTCCTTGAAGATAGTTGTTAATGTTTGCTACTTCTAGTCCTGACAACCAGCTGGCATGTTTCCTACTTAGCCGGAATTCTGGCATGGTGTCAGGAAAGCTTGAGTTTTACGTTTCTGGATTGCTGTTAAGGAACTTAGTTTAAGTGACTATATTGAGGAAACCCTATCAGCTACCATATATGCCCATTTTGATAGCTTAAATAGAGCTCCTTAAAAGCAACCCAGATTTTGCTGCGGCCTTTCCTGCACCAGTCGTCATGATGAGCTTGGGAACCCCTGCACCTTGCTTTTGACTGACCTCACCGCGCTTTTTTTGGATAACCCAGACCCCTGATTAGTAAACCCCCTCCATGTAATAGGGATCATAGTAGGGATCCTAATATTAAGGCCCCTAAGAGGAGGGGGTTTATTCATCAGGGGTCTGCATTATGAGGCCCGTGCCCGCAGGCGATCGAATTGGCTGTAGGTCGTTTGTGTGCTCCAGGGATGTGGTTTGGGGCTCTTTTGTTGACGGCCCATGATGTGATGTTCGTTGGCTGTAGACCATAAGACTGTCTGTGGCGAGTGGTGCTTGTCATTGTTTGTTTCGTAATTGGGCATCTTACTTATTTTGTTTGGCCTGACAGGAACAAAAATGTTGCATAGCACGCGGTGAGATGGTTGGCTTCCCGTCTTGACACCGCGTGAAACGGCTGACAGCCCTATCCTAGGCAAGGAGGTGGGATCTAAGCTCCTCAAGACTGGTTTGCAAAGCAAGCAGCTGAACAGCTTGAGTAGATAGAGAATATGGGGTATACGGGGATCTTATTATAATATACCCAAAGCCACATTCTATCTACTTAAGGGGGACTATACATCACCTGGCAGAGCACCCTAAGTTTTGCAATGTACTTCGGCTGGTGCCAGCTGCTACAGCTTTCATTCCGGACAATGAAGCCACCATGGCCTAGTGTTGTTCAAAAGCCATGGTGTTGTGTGGTGTTTGGTGATATGACAAGAGCTTGTCAGGTCTGTCCCAGACTGCGCCGCGCATGACGCAGAAGCCTGTTGCCGAGCTTCGTAGTAAGAGTCATAGAAATACGAATGGTAATAATAGTACTAAGAAGATGAAAGTAATACTTATGATTTCATCGCACTTTGCTGGGAGACATCCGTTTGCAGCGTGCGCACCATGTGGGAGTCTTCATTGGGCACTGGTCCGTTGAAGGTTTGAGTTCCAGCTGTTACAGCATTGCTGCTGTGATTATTATGATTATTAGTGCTATAATCACGATTCTTACTATCATTATTATTACTGTTAGTACGTCTGTTGTTCATTACGATCATGATTGTTATTATAATTTCTATTGCTCTTATCATCATTCTTGCTATTATTACCTAGCCATCGCACAATGCTCCACTACTCTACAGCTTCTGCTACTGCCGCCTTCCAAGGAAACTTTGCCGCATCCACCGCTCCTGCACCCGCTATGCCAGTTCCATGTACGAGTTCAATCCCGTTCTTACCGGTGGTAAGCAGAGAGGGGATAGAGGAGCGGATCCCCATCGCGAAATGGTGGGGTTGTCAAAAACGTGGTCCCGACCGTAAGTTTGACCCCCAAAGTTCATCCCATGGACGCTGATCCACTTACAGTTCCCGTACATCCCTGAGGTCCCTGAGTCCCACATATTTTGAGAAACCCACGCCACCAGTCCCCCTAAACACCTGTAGACCGTAAACCCTAAATAACAACAGTAGTTGCCATTGTCTTTCCATTCCTCGCTTTCATCGAACCACCAGTCCCTAAACCCCAAATGATGTATCGGTTGCCATGTCCTTTTTCTGTTCCGTCCATCCGCATGAACCACCACTAAGTCTCTTCTTGGAGGGTCAGGGGACTAAGTCGGAAGTTATATGGGGAAAAGTGCGTTTACTGTGTTACTTATAGGGGTGCTACCGTAATGCCCTCTCTATCAAACATGGAACTCAAAAAGAAGGATAAAGACCAGGTATACAAATTTTACTACATCCCCCCCCCTTTCCTCCCCTCCGACAACCTGAGCCAACAACCCCAACCCCCCAGCCCTAAACCCTTAAAAACCCAAACCCTAAACCCTCAAAGCCCCAAACCCTAAACCCTTGAAGCCCCCCACCCTAAACTCCAAACCCCTAAGTGCAGGCAGAAAAAGGAGCTGTAAAAAAAAGAAACTAAGCCCCAAACCCTTAACCAATAAACACCTGAAAGCCGAAAGCCTTCGAAGTTGATATCCGGAGGCCAGGGCTTCCTGCCCTCCTGCGGATGCCAGAGGCTAGGGCTCTAGGGTTTAGGTTTTAGGGCTTCTAGGGTTTAGGGCTTAGGACTTAGGGTTTAGGGTTTAGGGCGTAGGGTTTAGGGTTTAGGGCTAAGGATTCAGGGTTAGGGCTTAGGATTTAGGGTTTAGGGTTAACGGCTTGGGGCTTAGGGTTTAGGGTTACGGGCCGAGGGTTTGAGGCTTAGGGTTAAGAGTTTAGGCGGGACCTTGATCGACATTCAAGTGGGTAGAAGCTATGGGCAATGGAAGAACGTCAAAACTACTATACTATTTAGGATTTAGGGTGTAAAGTTTGAGGTCAGGGGTCAGGGGGACGTAGTAAGTGGTTAACAATGGGGATAACTGGGGGGGTACTATGTGGTCTATAGGGTTTACAAGTCCGCGTACTAAGTCCCTCTGACCCTCCCAGTATTGCTTGTAGGGTTAGGGGTATGCGCCTTAGGTTTTTTGGTTCAGGATTCAGGGGTTTAGGGTGTAGTGGCCTAATTAGCTACCAGCGATGGAGAATCAAATGGACAAACGAAGGAACATGAAATGGAAACTGGGTTTACATAGGGCTTATATAGGGGCTCGTAGGGAACAGGGCCCACTATGGTCATTGATCTCTTGCATGATAATGGTATACTGTACCTCAGAGAGACCTGTTGGCAATGGTTTAGTACTGTAGGGGCCATGGCGAAAATTAGAACTATAAAGGGATTGTCGGGGGTTGGATTGCCGGCCATATTATTTGAACACCTCAGCCATTTCCAGTCTCGTTAATCCTCTCCCCCCAAAACTAATCGCCCCACACCCCCAGAGACGAATATTCCCCCTGACACATCATTTTGCCGTATTGGGGGAGTGGTTTGTTCTTAGGGGGAGGATAGGGGGATTGTTTTTAGGGGGAGGGGAGTTGAATGATGATAGTAGATAGCTAGCCTTGCGGGATGACAACTCCTAGCATGGTTGTTGGGCTAAAGCCCCGGCCCCCCTCCTCCCAAAAAATCACAGCTTAATATTATAGTAAGAAAAAGCACAATCTGCAGATGCCTCTCACTATTGGGGAAATATCCTACACATCCCTAAGTAGAACTGCCTGTCAGGTGCCAGCTCCACCAAATTCACTAGTTGCGCACTCAGGGGCATGCGGGTACCAAGGGTTTGTGGTTAGGGGGGTTAAGGTTTCAGAGTTTAGTGCTCCCTACCACGGGCTTTCTTTGGCTTTTGGTCTTACACGCACACACACTGGGACAGCAACAACAAATACTGAATTGAAGTCATAGGCGGGCCCTCCAGGGTGTTAGATGCTGAATGCAAGTAAGAAGTCATCCTCACAACGGAGGGCATATTGTGAGGCTGTAGCCTCAGATAGTCACGTAGGTGGAACTTGGGGTCAAACTCCACCTTGTCATGGAAGAGCCAAGGTTGCCAGCGTGGTTATTCCAAGAGCCCGGCGCCCGGGTGAGCCCACAAAGGATTCTACAAAATCAATAATTCGGGTTGCCAGTGATGGCCGTGACGGGTTGTCTTGCCTTATTTGCCAGCCGGTGACGTTTCTCAGTGGCTTGCTCACGGGTTTTCCAATGCTTGCTCCTAGTATCCTGGTTTGTAGTTGCGACTCAAGTGCTCAGGCAAGCTCACTAGCGACCAGACCAGCAGGCCTATGCGACCTCCTTCATGCCGAAACTGCCTACTATGTAGCCTCTCGCTTAGGAAGCCCAATAGAAGCTTAGGATCAAGGCTGTCTTTCCCAAAGACATGCGCCAGCACGCTCTCAAGCGCCACCTCCTCAAGCAACACCTTGCAAAAGTCTGCAGCAGGTCTCTGCGCCTTCACATTCCCCACTGCAGCTTCAAAAGCTTCATTAAGAAATCCCAGACAATGTAGGTCAACGCCTGAGCCCCTAGGTCCATTCCCATGAGCTGAGGTCGGGGCACCCAAAGCCGAGGACAAGCCAGAAGCGCAACCAAAAGCCGGCCGACGGAAGCCGCGCTCTCAGCTCTCGCGTCGTCGAAGTGAACGCGAGCGCGGCTCCACGCCAAAATGTTTGTTCTCTATTCCGCAAATCCCAATCATGTATCCTGACAGTTTCCTGGGGTAATTTCCCCACATACTCTGTAAAGGGTCCTGATGTGGGCTGCACAGGTCTTCCTCGGCAGTTCCCCCACTGCGCTGGCCAACGGCCCCTCCGGCGCCAAGCGAGGTTCACGCTTTTCGGGAGTTACCTTCGTTGAGCCCAAAAATATAGGGATCCTGTTCTAGGGAACACGGAGGGGTTATACAGGGATTCCAGAGGGGCCTGCATAGGGATTATATAGGTCATATACGGTTTCTACCCCGATGACGGAGAATCACATGGAAAAGAACATGAAAGATTGAATGGAAGCTGAGACTATATACTGGATGAAAGGGTTAAGGTTTCCACCCTATTTAAACCCTGAACGAAAGAGTACTGCCTACAACCCTAAACCCCTAATTTTTTTCAGAAGGGGACACTGTGGGAACCTGTTTGTTGAAGGGCTTTTGAGCTGATTTGTATCTTAGTTATTTCCACCATACTTGTTTATATTGTGCATGTGCAGGGAGCATTTACACTTTTAGATCACTGGCTATCAGCCTCAGACATTTTGTTTCGCGCGGGCTTGAACAATTTGACTTTTTTTTATCGCTGAAGCCTTAAACCCCATAAAACCCCACTATAGTATTTTCCATGTTCTTTCCCATTATCCCTATATAACTCCAAGGGCAAGTCTTGGGGAGCAATCTTGGTTCCTGGGCCCGGAAGGGTTCCCCAAAAACAAATTTGTAAAACAAACAAGAAGTTTCCAAATCTTGTGGACTGGTGGAGCCAAGATTGCTCCCCAAGACTTTCTGGAGCATCTTGGTTCATAATTATTTTTGACCCCTGGAACCCAGAACCAAGATTCCCCTTTGTGCTTGGTTCCCCCAGACTTTCTGGGGCATCTTGGCTCTTGGTTCCACAGGACTAAGATATACGAAAAAAGAATCTTTTGTGTTTCTCGCTTTCTCGCGGCCTGGGATCCACAATTCGATCAGCCAGTCTACCAGTCTACCCGTTAGATTAGCCTGCGGAAGCCAAACTAACATTTTGATTTGTAAGCTTCAGTGTTCCAGTCCGGGAGCTGGTCCTCTCAGTCATATGATGTTTAGACGTATGGTGTTTTTCTCATTAATGAGACTGGGGGTCCTGAGTTCGAATCCAACTAGTCTAGACAATAGATTAGATCCATTATTTAGATTATAGGGCCTGAGCATTAATTTGCTTAATCCGGTTCGTTCAAATGTTCTGACCAGCCAAATGAAGGAAACAACCAGCAACCTGCAGCTTGATTACTTGAAATGAACCCAGTTAGTCAAGGTAATCCAAAGCATCGAACTATTGGATTTAATAACATCTCTTTGGCGCAATCTGATATTAGATTAATTTGCTTCACTTAATCGGGGGCCCAGGGAAGTACATTGTGAACTTTGACAGTGCGCATGCCTGAAAATGCAGGAAGCTTTTGGGCTTCCACTTTTTGTCTCTTTCCACAAATGATATCAGTTAGATATCTTCATGGAGAAGACCGAATTCACCTCTATTTACAAAGTTTTGGATGCAGGTCGCCGTGAATGTATATATATATATATCTCACATATATATCATATATATATATATCATATATACATATAGGTATATAAATATAGGTCCCCCCCATGTGCCTAGTTGCTGGGCTGTTCTTTTAATTCTGCATGTCTGACAGTACTTGGATGTGCATCTGGTGTCAAGGACTCATGGTTGGATGTGACCATGGTCAGGGCTTCCCTTTCATTATTGTTAATGATTTTCTTGTGTTTTTCAATGGGTTTGAGCCAGAATAGTAGTTGACTATGGTTGACCATGGAAAGTTGTAAAAACCAAGAAAAACATGAGTCTCCAATTGTCCTAAATGATGAAAATGGATGCTTCGCAACTCGGAGGGCTTGAAGGGTTTTTGGGGGGTTCTGGGTTGGGTTGGGCCCCCACCCACTAATAATTAGTGGTATACTAGGAATATGAAAGGACCTTAATACAATTACCATTACCTCTTGTGGTCACTTTTAGTGGCTGGGGGCCCAACCTAAGTTCTGGGCTGTGAAGTTGGTATATGTTTTTGTTGGCATGTTGTTCCCAAGCCCTCCAGCAAACAGGTTTCCACAGCGTCATCCACCCAAACTCTAAGACCCCAAGCCCTTCAGCCCAAACCCCTACTTGGACAGTCAGGGGGGCTTCGTAAATAGGCTAATAATGCGGATACTTAAGGTTACTATATGGGTTAAAGGGGTTATTAACCTACTTACTAAATCCCTGTGACCCTCAAGTAGACCCTAAGCTCTTCATCGCTTTTTTTTTTCTCGGGAAAGGCGCCGCCAGATGGTTATAGAAGCTTGGAGGCTCCCTGCTTTTCTATCACGATTTTGGGGGTTATATAGGGGAGAATGGAAACTGCCATATACTATAATAGGGTATATATTGGGTTATATTGGGATGGAAACTATTATAATGGGTTATATAGGGATCATAGGTATATGTTGGGGTTACCTTGGGATAATGGAAACTACTGCTTAAGGTTTAGAGTTTAGGGTTTGGGTTATGTCGGACGCTCGATCTACAAGTTTCATCCGCTTTATCAACAACATTGCACGCTGTATGTAAGAGCTCAAGCCCGCGCGAGAACTCTGTGTTCAGACGCTCCCAGACTGGTCGTCAGAGGAGAAAGATTCTGACCTGGGCTACTACACTCTTTTGCGGTTGATCATCTGATTTCCTCCCAGAATCTTTGAGGCATCGTGAAAACAAGGCTTTGCATCCGACGCACTGGTGTGGCTTCCAAGGGATGTGGCTCAGTTTCCTTTTCTCACACAATTGACTTGCTACTGGAATGATGACCGTTTCAGTGACTTATGGGAACAGTGTGACAGCATTGACTCTACATTCTCGGATAAGGAAAGAACTCTCGTTAGCACCTGCTGCGGCTTCACGCTTACAAGCATTTGCCCTGCGATTGATTCCGTATCAGGCGACCGCTGAGCTAGGGGCGGAGAGATTACGGAGAGTCGCGCAGGCAGGTTCTTTGGCCTCGCCGTAATTTTGGGTATACGGGATGCAAGGGGCAGCTTTCATGCCATAGGGAGCTGAAGCCCTGGCATCATGGTCGGTGCTTGCGGCGGAAAATGTTAACTCGTCTTTGTCAGCAGACTGCTGTGCTGTTTAGAATGCGTGTGCTGAGAGTCAAGTGCTGATTTCAGAGATCAGCTAGGCATGACCTGCTTTGAATCCAGCTGAGACACTGTGGGATGCAGCACATGCTTTGAATTCAGCGTGCGGATAGGCCTCCACACCGCCTTTGTCGCCGCACTGACAGCCTTGCTGCTCTACAAAGGAAGGTTAGAGCCGCACACGTGTTCGGCAGCAGGCTGCGCAGCCTGCTTACAGCTAAAGCATGCATAGTGCTCAAAGTTGGCCGCTTGCTGTGGCTGCGTCGCTGCGCGGTGCGAAGAAATGTAAGCTTACTAGACTGGCCTTTCGTTAGCTGGGAATTAAGGAATGGAAGAGAAAATGGAAAGTACGATAATGGGGTATATAGGGACTACCATGAGGATACATTACTTCATTCCTAGCTAACCAAAGGCCAGTAGATCCCAGGCTACACAGCAAACCATCGGCTTGCCTCTGAATTTGCAGCATCTCGCGCAAAGCAGGAGTTTCACACGAGGGCCAGTCACTAACAGTGGTTAGTTAATGTAGGGATTCTACGGGGATTATTGAGAGATTCTATGGGCTTATTTAAGGATTCCATAGGAGGATTATATAGGGATTATGTAGGAGATTATATAGGGATTAGGGATTATATAGGGATTGTAAGGGTTTGGGGTCAGGGTCCCAAGCTCGAACACTTTAAGCTTAGAGCACGTTTCCAAGTCCCTCGCATACCATCTATGTCAATGGAGATGCACGTCCTGGCTGAGCCAGGGCTGCCAGGTAATGCCAAGGGCGAAGGCCGTGTCCCAAAGCCAAGCTGAATTTTGGGTAAGGGTCAAGGGAGATACTAGGAGTGTAGACTCTTGCTCATGTGGGCTGTCAATCTGGGCAAGACACAGCCATTGCCAGTCAATTTGTTTCACATAATGTAGACCCATGATTAATAAACCCCCTGACTTAAAGGGCCTTAATATTAGGATCCCTATTATAATCCCTATTAGGGGGAGGGGTTTATTAATCGCGGGTCTGGGTTATTTCCTCGCAGCTTGCAGCCTCATCACCTAAGGAATAGCCGCGTGGTGCCAGCAAGCATGCGTCAGTGCATGACTGGGTAGACCCCTGGGATATTTAATATAATTCCCTAATGGCTTTAATAGGGGACCCTATATATCAAGATTTTTCAAAGGGTTTTAGGGCCCAACCCAGATGAACATACTAAATCGTGTGCCCGCCATCGAGAAAAAAGGCTGATCCTCTTCAAGCATCCCGGACGATCCCATTCAAGTCCAGACACCAAGAGTCCGCAGGTGAGACTTGGTAGTTGCCAGCTATAGCCATAGTATATATAGAACCCATTATAGTACCTACCATTTTCTTTTCCATTATTCCATATATAGCCTCAAGATAACCCTAATATTACCCCAATGGGTGGCTACATCCCAATAATGCTGAATGATTCACGGAGAGTGAGTGGGCGGTGGCAGGCGTTAGCCGATAAAATGAAGATGATGTATTGGGGCTAGATTAGGGTGTATATATATAGGGCTACATTATTAGGGTATATGTATATAGGGTTATATTGGGGAAATACTGGAATAATGGAAAAAGGAAATGGAAACTACTCTAGGGATTATATGGGGGGGTATATTAGGCGAACTGATTCTTGTTTTGGCTCGCAGCATTCGAGACCAAACCCCCCATGCCTCGTGCTGCTCGCAGCGAGTGATGCGACTTGCCTCAAGTTCACTTGAACCCCGAGGTTGAGTGAATGTTCCACCTGTGCCAGCTAAGCTCATGCCCAGAAACCCCCACCAAACACAAACCCAAACCCTAAACCCTAAACCCAAGAATATGTTCCGGGCATGCCTGTAACCAGTGGTGTGTGTGTGCAGATGTTCCAGCATTTCTTTGCAGTGCCGAGGGGCTCCAAACGTACAGGGAATGGGCTGAGGCTATTGTCTCCGATGAGTTCGTCCTTTGGGCCTATGGTAAACAGGTCTTGGAATCATTTCAGGCGCAGCGTGTTTTCCTGCGTGAGTTGGATGCCAAGTGATTTTCAGAGCTGAGTGCGGAGTGCCAGTTCACGCCTGTCCATTTCGGATTTTACCGGCTGGAATATGTGGGTAAAAGAAGCACCTCAAAAAAACAGAAGCTAAATTCCAGAATTTGGATTCCCTATGCCACGCGAATTCGGGACCAAACCGAATACCGCTTGAAGTCAAGCTGGGCAGTGTTCAGATTCAACTGGGTTGAAGTTAAGTTACAATATTGGGGAAACCCTATTATTTACTATGTATACCCATTATGGTAACTTAAACCCTGAACCCTTTCTAACCCCATTATAGTAGTTTCCATTTTCTTTTCCATTATCCCTATATATACCCATTATGGTAACTTAATTTAAGTTCCTCAGCAGCAACCCAGTCAACTGCTGATTGCGGACGCTTAGACTCCGCCTTTGGGAACAGCCTTGCCTTGGCTTGGCCTCCACTTCGCGAGTAGCTAGGGTTTAGGGTTTAGGGCTTAGGGTTTAGGGTTTAGGGTTGCCCAGTTGAGTGGAGAGCCCAATGTAGGGAATATTCAGGGTTTGGGGTTAGGGGAATTGAGTGGAGAGCCCAATGCAGGTAACGTTTACAGAATTTAGTGCCCCATGTAGGTTTTTTTTGTATACTTGGATCCCAAAAGTAGGGTACCCCAATATAGACCCCAATATACTATAGTCCTTATTATAGGGACCCCCAAAAAGGTAACCCTAAGTTTGATTTGTAGAACCTGGTTTTTCACTGCGCAGAAGCCTAGGCGAGCTCGGCTGGCCTTCGCATGGCTGGCATGCATGCATCACTCTGCCTTGGCTAGCTCCTGTAGGCCGGGCCATGAGCTCTTTTTTGAGGGTTCGTGACAAGGAGGATTTTCAAAAAATAAGTATATTTACAGTAGATTGTTGTATAATATCGTATATTACAGTATATTATATGCTATAGTAGTTTATAGTACACTATAGTATATGACAGTGTCCTGTGGCATATATATATATATGGTAATAAGTATAGTGTAGTATGTTATAGCACGTAATAGTACTGTAAACTATACTATAGAAAGTAGCGAACCTTAATCAAGTATGGCTTAGAATAAACCCACTTAAACGTGCCTGCGCAAAAGTGTAAAGTGCATTTGTGTGTGTCGGAACTCTTCATTGTTTTCAGCTCCAGTTGCGCCATGATATGCCATGATCAAGCAGCGGCTTCTTTGTACTTTACATGTTCCACCTCTAGCATCATGACTTCCGCGTTCTGCTTCAGCCCACTGATGGTTGAACAGTTGATATGCACAGATAGTTGAAATTGCACTTCCAATACCTGATGCCATGTTATGTAAGCAGGGAATAAGGGAATATAATGCCTACATATTACCTTGTGTTTTATCCCTATATAATTGTATTTCCTTGTTCCCTACTCACCACAAGTAAGATCAAGCATCTCCTGTAAGCTTGGCTACAGGCAAGCCGAAGGCGGGGACATATTGACGCCATAACAGTTAAGAATCCAAATAGCCCAATGTAGATAATATTTAGTATTTTGGGTTAGGGGATTAGGGTTGAGGCCCAATGCAGGTAAGATTTGTAGACTTTGGGGGCCAGTGTAGGTATTCTTTGTAGACTTGGATGCCTAGAGGTTTCCATGCAAGCAGAGTTTTTTTCCATTTGATTCTCCAAGACCTCTATATACATGTTACTATAGAATACATATATGTGTATAGAATTATGTGTGTATATATATATACATATTTCAAAGCCCTTGTACCTTTCTCAGCTGCAGATCGGATGACACGTCACTGATCCAGCTCGCGCCAAGCCAGCTCAAGCAGCGCATCAGCCCATGCCTGAAACTCGACCTAGCAATGTGGGTATTTCCCAAAAGAATCCATACAGAATTTCTCCCAAGGACACCCATATTCCCCGCATGATCCCTACATGTCTCTTGGGGTGCGTAAAAGCTTCCCTCTCTTAAGAAACTCCCACGTCAAACCTGCATTGAAGTTTAAATATGCAGGTGAGTTGGGCTCCCATACATGTCCTGGTTCTGTTATCAGTAATTCTCTCCCCTAATATTGAACCACCCCGAATCCCCCTGATATTGAATAGTCCTTATATACTATACTATATCACAATGGGAGTATTTGATTTTCGGGAGGTGGGAGGGTTTTATGTGAGGGGGAGGGGGTTCATGGCCTGGTCCTGGATTGTTTTTTGAGGGCCCCAGGCTGGGCCCTCGGGTCTTAGGTTGGCTGGCCTCAGTCCCCTTATATAGGGGATATAGAGGTTGTATAGGGTTATTGTAGGGATTATATAGGGTGTTTGCGGTTGTAATTATAATCGGGGGGCGTATGGGGGTTATATTGGGATAATGGAAAAGAAAATGGAAACTACTTTTCAGAGTTTAGGGTCCCTTGGCTCCCTGCTCTTTGGTCACCTGCCAATATAAAAGGTTTAGGGTTAAGGGGTTTAGGGTTTAGGTTATATTGAAGTATATTGCAGCACGTGGAGGTCTAGGCGGAGGCATTTGGAACTCTAAAAATTGAAAGGCTACAAATACAGCAAAATCACAGCATTTGGATCATAGCATTGGGCTACAGCGAGCAGGCCAACCGAGAACTGCCAAGCACAGCATTTGAAATTCTTGACAGGCTACGAATACTGCAAACTACACTCCCCCAAACTAACATGGAAACCCATATAGCCCCCTTTTTAAAGGACTGTAGTCTGTATAGGGCCCTTTTTGGGTTTCCATGTTTGTTTCCGGGAGTGTAACCCATTTGCGGCTCTTGAGGCTGCGAAGTGAATTACAGCATCTGGAGCTTTTGACAAGGGAGGAACGTTGCAAAGACTATTTGCGGCTCTTGACCGGCTACAAATCCTGCAAACTAACATAGCGGCGTCTCTCTTGAAAGGTTACGAGAAGCTGCAAATACGGTAAATCAAAGCATTCCGACCACAGCGCAGCAGGCCAATGGAACGTTGCAAAATACAGCACGAAAATTGCAAAACTTGCGGCTACTGAAAGGCTTTGGACACGGTAAATTCAGCATTCGGAGCTTTTGAAAAGCTAGGAATATTGAAAATTACAGTATCTGCCGCTGCGCCGCTGTTGAAAGGCTACAAATACGATAAATAACAGAATCTGGAGTTAAGGAAATGCTGCAGATACGGTGAATGACAGCATTTGGCCACGGGTTCGGCTCCACTTCAAGGAAAAGGAAGGGCCAACGTTAGGAAAAACAAGGACAGCCAGCATTTGGAAAAACACCTCTGTCGCAATGGCCTCAACACGATGAGTCCAGCTTCAGAGACCCAGAGCTCTTTCAAGCATCATGAATCATGAGCCACCCTAACTAACCTGTAAGCGCATGAAATAAAGCCATAACCCTAGGGATCTAAGTATACAAACGATACCAACATCGGGCCCCAAAGTCTGTAAGCATTACCTACATTGGGCTATCTGGATATCTAGGGATAAGGTTAGAACCCACCCTTTGGGTGCCTGGGCCTGAGAGTTGATAGGGATAATATGGGGATAATGTAGGGATAACATAGGGTTGTATACGGATAATATAGGTTCATATAGGGATGATGAAGAAGAACATGAAGATTACTACAAGATTATCGTACATGATGTTTTAGACATATTATGTCGGACAGTCCGCACCGCCGGCACACCAAATTCACGACAACCCGTCCTTATCAAACCTTATATTTTGATATAGCAGTTTCCATTTTCTTTTCCATCATCCCCTATACAACCCCAATGTAACCCTAATACTACCCCAATACCCTTTAGAATCCCAATGTGACTGAGGAATGATTATAAGCGACTTGGCGAAGCAGTTCGTGCATGTAGCTGTTTCCTGCTTGAGAGGTTGCTGAAGGCAATTACTCCGCGGACTTCTGTAATTCTATGGGGCAGAGCCAAGCACTATGAGGAAAAGCCTTACAGCTGACAAGTTCGAAGCTTGGAACTATGGCGCTTTAGCTGTTCGTGGACTGGAATTCGAGATGATGGATTCAGATATCCAGTGCGAAACTTGCTGCGGCCCTTCTACGCTTGTTGAAATATACTGGGCAAGCAAGCCCTGAACAGTGTAGGCCTGCATGGTGTCATGGTACTGCAGGCTTCACGTGTTGCACAGGGGAAATACCGTCAATTGGTAGTTTCCACAAACATGTCCTTATTATAGGGACCCCCAAAATCATTTTGGGAAACCCCTAACTAGCCTCGACTCATCAGATGTTGCACCTGTGGCTGGGCTTTCCCGTAGGCTGTAATGGAGCCTTTCATCGGTAGGGGTTCCACTTGTGAACGCTAAGGCAGTCTGTGGAAAAGGTCATCCCAGGCTTCGGAGACCACATTCTTCAAAGAAGCTGCCTGCCTTCATAAAAGCCACTGAGAAAGACGAGACAGACTTGCGCACGTTGAGTCGCATTGGTCTTTGCAACTCATGGCCGGGTGCAGCTTCTCACACTTGGTTCTTGTGTCACGTGGTTGTAGCTGCGCAGAAGGAGGATCAAGTGCTTAAAGCCTAATTTCAAGCACGCTTGCCTTTCCCACCTCTGCTGGACCCTGCTGTCCTGGCCAGTCGCACAGAACCGCTGAAAAGCTTGTGCCTTTCAATCCCAATGTGACCGCACCACGGTGTTGATTTGCTTTGCAGCTCTTTCCGCTTTGCCCTGTTTCTCTGTGCCTCAGATTGGGGTGGCTCTTCGGGGTCATCAAGGACTGTCCTTTTTTATCTGGAAGACGTGTCCCTAGTCCTGAATAGCTCAAGGCGTGGTGTCTAATTAAGCTGCGCGACTCTGCTTCCTGAGAAGCCGTAGGACGGGGAAGGCAGTGTTTGGAGTGGGCTTCGATGCTGCCACGTCCCTGGCACTGGCCACTTTCTGCCGGCAGCGCGGCACCCTGGCCCAAGCTGAAGGTCATAGTGCAACTGCGATATCCCCAGGGCAAGCAAATTCCGAACATCCAAAGCCGCAAGGATCACAAGGTGCAAGGTAGCATGCGGCAATTTGAGAGAGCATGCTCCGCTGTAAAGTGCTTTTGAAGTTCAGGATACAGCCCCAACAGTGGAGAATCAAATGGAAATGAAATGGACACTGGTGGAATTTAGGGGTCCCTATAATAAGGACTGGTTTGTGTTGGCGTTGTTTTCCGGCACGAAGCTCAAGATCCCCTGGCCTCATCGCAGAAGCATATCCCTGCAAGTTCAGTCGTGACCTCAAGAATCTTGCAAAACCCTGGGAGTTGTTTGAAGGGTGGCAGCGCGAACAACACAAATGCGAGCTACCGCAAGGAGCATGTCAATGTTTTGACCACTAGTGGCACATGCCATGCTTGCTAGCACAGGTGGCATGAGTTACATGTGACGCTTATGGACTTCTTGGTAGCTATATGAGCTATAGTCTAAACTCCTTACAGGGGGTTATATAGGGGATTATTGCGGAGTGTTCTAGGGATTATTAAGGAGGATACTAGGAGTTTCAACTACAGCACATACAATTATAAAGGAAAACACAGGTGCTTTACATGAAGAGCAGTGGTTCAGTCAAAACGCAGTGAGCAGCAAGCACCACACCGTGCCCCTAAGCGCCAAGCTCCAAACTTGACGGGTAGTTTCCCAAAATAGGGGTACCAAACGTAGACTTCAAATATTGTTATCCTTATTATGGGGACCTCAAAAAAGGGTACCTTCTAATTTTGGGAAACCTTACTCCCTTTTAAACCCTTTTTCATCCTAGTTTCCATTCCATTTTCTATGCTCTTTTCCATTCGGTTCTCTATTATGGGGGATAAAAAGGCACACCTAATTTTGGGAAACCCTAAACCCTAAATAGTAGTTTCCATTTTAATTCCATTACATCAGTATAACCCCAATATAGCCCTAATATTACCCCAATGGTACCCCTAGTTTTGGGAAACCCGGATAAGAATTTCGGAGCCGCAGACTTGGCCATGTCGAAAGCATGTCTTTCTCAAAAAATGTTCTTGTCTTTTTGTGCAAATATAGGGACTATAGGGTACCTATTGGGGTGATATAGGGATAATGGAAAGGAAAATGGAGACTACTATACTGTTTTGTATTTTTTTGCAAATTTTTGCAACTTGCTTTCGCGCCGTTTGCTGCGTTCTTGTGTGCTTTTCATGTTTGGTGCTTCGTCGCCCGTGCTTGTTGTACGTGGTCTTTGAACATTGGGCACAGATACAGGGTCAGCAACTGCTTCGAGCTCCACTAGGGTTCAGGGTTTAGGGTGGTTGAGGATTTAGCTTGCTTATGACTTTCAGACTCTGCCTCAGCAGACTTGATTTTTGAAGGGAAGTAAGGGAACTAGCTAGATAGACCATCCCTGGGTCATGTCCCCTTTCAGTAGCTGTCCTTACAGGGCTCTTATTAAGGATCTATTCCGGTTCCCGTTGCACCTTGTGGTCATTGTTACTGTTTGGGGGGAAATTACCCAAACCGTCCCTAGATGCAGAGCAGCGTCTATTTTCAGAAGCGCCATCTGGTAATTTTGCAGGGTTGGATCCGACGGCTAGCAGGCTTCATTAGTTATTGGTGGAAGGTTGGTGCCTGCAAACCCACTGCAATTTTGTAGAATTGCTATTGAAGACTCAGTACACCATCATTTATCTTAAGTTTCCTTTGCAGTTACTTCAGTTTTCGTTGCGAAATATGCGCAACATCTCATCAAAAGAAGTGGAATCCCATGCGCAAAAAAATCATGTCTGATCGAAAATAATCATTTCTGGATTTTCAACACCTGGCCTGCAGTAATTCTTACAACTCTGAACCCTGCCTGGGCCCATGAAACCTAGATTGTTACGCTGCAGGCCGCACAACCGCCATCAGCTCAAACTTTTTTGGTTAGAACAATTATGACTACTTTAGTAGTGTCGTTATTACGATCAAGACGAGTACTGCTATTAACCGCGCTCTCTATTGCTGCTACTATTCCCTTTATGTTTATTCAGAAGCCCTAAACCCTTATTACTGCTGCTGTTCCTCTTATGTTTATTTCTATTGTTACTGCCATGTAGCAAACCTAGAGCCTGGGTCTCTAGCTGACGAGCTAGTGGGTTGCTGTTAGGAACCTGAGTTAAGTTGCTATAATAAGGCAACCCTACTGTTTACCCTATGCCCGAAATATGATAACTTGAGCCCTAAACCCTACATACCCATAACATGGAAACATAACATGGTAATTCAGCTTAAGCTAAACCCTACATATCCATAACATGGAAACATAACATGGTAATTCAGCTTAAGTTCCTTAACAGCAGCCC
>CAJNIZ010004293.1:6146-21786 GCA_905231905.1 Symbiodinium pilosum
TATAGCCCCCTTAACTAGATAGAATATGGGGTATATGGGGTATATGGGGTATATGGAATCTTTTTATAAAGTACCCAAAACCATATTCTATCTACTTAAGGGGGACTATATTCCCCCTTAATGGGGTATATTACTGGGGCTATATAGGGACAATGGAAAAGAAAATGGAAACTACTATGTTATAACAGGGTATATATAGGTGTTATAGTCTCCCTTAAGTAGATAGAATATGGGGTATATGGAATCTTTTTTATAAAGTACCCAAAGCCATATTCTATCTACTTAAGGGGGACTATATATACTACCTATCTGAAACCTGAGCTCTGAGCCTACATGAAACCCCTGAAACCTGTAATTATATGGGGTCTCCAAACCCGCTCTGTACTCGTGCCCTTGACCTCCCTAAATTGGCGGCGCCTAATCATAGGCAAGCCGAGATTGAAACTATGTTTATTGAGGGACTACCTGAAACTCGACGACCCTGAAGCCGTGCATGCGTACCTCCTGCTTCAAACCGTAAGACCCTAAAATAATAATTACGCAGTACCTGCCCCAAACCCAAACCCCTAAACCCTGAAACAACAATTGAGCGTTAAACCCCTGCCTAGGTAGGACCTACCTGCCACTTAACAGCCGCTCAGATTCAGAGCCAGTGATTTGGATAACTCCACGTCTTGACCTTCCGGGACTGCAAGAGACGGTTAGGGATAGTAAGCCTTCACATCTCGTAGGGCATGTGGTGTTTGGAGTGAAGCGAAAGCAGCGTACAAACTTACGTCGGAGTTCTGGCCTGAAAGCGGCTTTTTCGTTTCAATGTGTTTTTGTACAGTGCTTTCCTATACCACGCAGGTATAGGAGCAATGTTCGCATGGAATGAAGCTACTCGAATTTTACGGCGGATTTCTGGGTCGAGGGTCTTTAGTTTGATTGGCCTTGTTGACTTCGTGTTTCAACGTGTTGCTGTATAGTCTTCTCTTGTACGTATAGCGAAGCCAAAACTTGAGTTCACAGGCCCTTTTCGGGGGTCCTTATCAACAACAACAAGCATTGCGCGACTCGACTCCTGAGGAGAAAAACGGAACCCAAATTTGAGAAAGGAGCCCTAAACTCTAAAGCCCTAAACCCTAAACCGCTGAGCTTTAAGGGTGTCCAGGCCCTCTTGGCTTGCAGCTTCAACGAGAGCATTAAGGCCTTTGAGGCTAGGATTTCCTTGTATGGACCGTAGGCTAGGTTGCTGTTCAGGAACTTAAATTAGATTACCACAATGGGTAAATAAATAAATAAACAAATATATATATATATATATACAGTAATTTATATGGTTTCCCCACAGGAACCCAGTAGGGTGCTACATCGCTGACTTCTGCGCTTCCGACCTGTCCGGTCCATCTTTCTGATGGGCTACTACAGAAGCATGTGCGAACCAGTCCCCCAAATTCCCAGGAGCCTCGGCTTCTGGATCCCTCGACCCCAAGCCGACGCAATAATGATAGTAGTACTACTAAAACTATAACACGAGTCACAAGACAAATAAAATATAGTAATAACAGTAATCATAGTATTTTGCCTGTGCTCACACAAACAACCGCAGTCGATAGGAACAGTCGAGATGCGACACGCTGGGGGACTTCTACATTTGCGCATCTTCCACCATACCCTAAACCATAAACTCTCCGGTCCGACCTCAGCTTTTTGATCCCTACAAGGGGCTTGTCCCTAAATCCTAAACCTCTGGAGTAACCCTTGCTTATAACTTGATTACGGTTTGAACCCTGCCATCATAAGGTCACTGCTCCCTCCTCTAAACTCTGACCGCTTCCGTGCTGATGGGTCAGCACTGCAGAAAAGAGCCAGCTCGAAGGTTTGGGGCTATGCAGGGTATGCCCTCCCGCCGGAAACTATCATGGAAACCCAAGAAGAGCCCTATAAAGACTACAGTCCCTTTAAAAAGGGGCAACATGGGTTTCCATGTTAGTTTGGGGGAGTGTATGGGTATCATGGATAACCATGGACAACGAAATCGAAAGTACTAGTTGGGTCTCCGGGTTTGGGGCCTACGGTGTAAGGGATTAGGGCTAGGCAACTCCAGTCTGAAAGGGTTCTTCGAAGCGCGATCCCTGTGTTATTCTCACATGATCCATCTAGGACGAGGAAGCATACCTGCATAGCCATGAAGCATCTATAAATCCCATATATTCCTTAGTTTCCATTTCATTTTCCATTTGATTCTCCATCATTGGGGGTACTATCCCTGTATACCCCTTTATAGGGACCGAGGGTTTCCATAGAGCCCTGCTTTTAGGCCATAACCCCTAAAGCAGCTTTACACTTGCCTTGGCAGCTCCATGCCAGCCTCAGAAGAGACCGACAGGAAAGAATCAAACAAAGTAAAGTTTAAGAGATAGGGTGTGTGGGTTTAGGGTTTAGGGCTTAGGGTTCGCGCAGGCTGCGTGGTTTGGGGGCAGGACCTGAGGGCTTAGCTTCCAGGGTTTCATTGTTGCATGCGGATTCTTTCCGGGGGCCAGTGATGAGGTTCGGACCCGTCTGTTAGTTGACGAGTATGAGCTGCTGTTAGATCTCACTAGTATAACCACTGTATACCCCTATATAACCACTATAACCCCCTATAATAGTTTCCATTTTCTTTTCCATTATCCCAATATAACCCGGGTTCTACATTGGTCAAAGCCCACGGGGCACAGTGAACTATGCTCAAATGCTGCTTAAGCTGTCTTCTGGTTACATATTGTTGGTGCAAGCGTCAGAGTAATCTGCTTGTCAAGGCAATAAGCATAGCTCAAGCTAGGCAGACTCAACGCGCATGCAGGTATGCTAATACGAAGAGACTATATCTCCTTACATGACTTGAGTGCTTTATTAAATGGTGCGCACTTCCGGCCGCATTGCGCAGAACAGAGCTTCGAAACCCCGATAGCTACTCCCGAAGCACAAGCTCAGCTCAATGTCTGTTTAGAGTTTAGGGTCCTGACTCCTGTGTCCAGTAACATGCTGGGCTCGAAGTACACTGCGCTTCAAGAAGCGGAATTCTTCGGGACTCGCTCTTGAAACTGTATCAGGATCCTCATACTTGTTAGGAAAGAGCCCCATGAGGCATTAACCCTTCATACCGTTTGGTAGGCCCACGCTCTTCATCATGGGCCAGTTGAAAGCTTGCAAGTGTTACATAATGTAGTCAATGTAAACATTCAGTCTCATTCCCAGCACTACCTCATTCAGGGATTTAGGGTTTAGGGTTTGACGATTAGAGTTTAAGGCTTGGGGACTAGGGATTAGATTAGAGTTTAGGGTTTAGGGATTCCGGTTTAGGGTTTAGTCTTGCAATGTCAGCCGTGGCGCGTAATGGGTTAGCGACTCGTCAGGGCTCGCCCTTGGCCAAACATGCGGAACTCGGTTGCCACTGGAAGGCCCGATATGAGACTTGGCCTAAAGTCTTGTTCCCCAACGTTATAACCCCTAAACCGTACACCCTAAACAAAGGGGGGCAGTTTGGGTTCATATAGGACACGCATTGCAACAGGAAGCCCGGTAAGCAAGCAGTACTGTAATGAATGTGGGGAAACCCCCATACATAACTACGCATCCATGAATGAAGAAATATGACAATCCCAGAACCAACCGGAAGTTCAGCAAGCCGCGATTCGGAAAATCCTTCTACAGCCGTAGAAGAAAAGCTCTTAGGCTCCTTTTTCGCTTCCAGAAATTGGAGGGCCCCAATATAACCCCAATAGACTTTCATCCGTATTATTTTACCCCCCCCCCCCTCCCCCAAAGGGTACCCTACTTAAGTTTGGGAAGCCCCCATTTCTCGTTCAGAATGCAGAGCTTTGCAGGTCCTGGGTTTCGGTTTCTTGGCGTGTCATGGTCCAGTGTATTCAGCATCTAGGATATGAAGAGGGTAGGCGCGGCAGAAGCCAATAGTGGCTCCTATGCTCCCCAACAGTCTGGGTTTAAGGGTTTAGGGTTTAGGGTTTAGGGTTTAGGTTCTTTTCTATTTCTTCATTCCCTACTAATAGCTAGCCGCTAGCTAGCCACCAACCAATAAGCAATCACTCAGCCCTAGGGCCATCCAACAGACATTCTTGCTGAAACCTGGGGGACGACATTCCAAAAACGATTTTGCTTCCCATCGACAAGTAAGCTTTTGCAGGAAAGCTCAGGAAGTGTGCGTTCTCATTGGCTTAGACACGATGGACATCAGGTCCTCCCAGCCTGAGGACTCCAGGTAAACGCGGGGTCACTTTTCTATTGGCGGGGCCGGGTTGATGCTGAGTGCAGGACTACTCGGGGGTGCTGACGCGAAAGGTTTTGAAAACCCCCTGTAAACAAGCGGGGGAACAGAATATTGCGTCGTCTGGAATTTTCCCCGGAAAAGTTGCTTGGAGGGGCCCTTCTGAATAAGCCGGTAGCGTTCGGCGGAAAGTTCCGTGGAAAGGCGGAAAGCTTGCTCTACTCCATGCCCTCGCAAGTAATAGTAAGCGAGAAAGCTTGCTCTACTCCACCACCTCTCATAAGGCATAGTTGCTACCCCGATTATGACCAGTTTGAAGTACACTGCAACAAGCCAATCACTGGCGCCCTCACTATGGTTATGATTGTTGACTGTCATCACTTTAACCAGCAGCATCAGAACTATCGAGTGCATGCATGCATCTTCTGGACTGAGACCGGCACTCCATCACCATGATCCCAGGCCTGTCACTGGGTTATGGGGACTAAACGATATACGCCAGAACAAGGATTCTGCCCCTCCAAACGATACCCAGCCCCAAGTGCCGGAAACTTGCAAGTCTGAGCTCAGTGGATCTTGTTGTTTGGGGCACTACCCCAAGCTTTGCAAACATAATCTCGGAGAATTCGACAAAATATTCGACTTCTGCTGCAAAGGCAACCGTCAAACGTTTAGGTTTACCTTGAACCCACGTTCTCTACGCCGGTAAATGTGGAAGTTTCCCAAAATAGGGGGACTCCAATATGGACCCCAAAATGTTGTAATCCTTCTTATTGGGACCCCCAAAAAAGGCACCCCTAATTTTGGGAACCCCCCCTGTACATCTTGAACGGTAGGAACTGCGTGTGCTGTGGTAGCCTCTTGTCTCCCTGGCCACAGTTCTCACCCTTGCCGGACAACTCCATGGTCTAGCATGGAACCATGGGATAATGGAAAACAAAATCGAAACTACTACATGTACCCATTGGGGTAATATTGGGGGTTATACTGAGGATATATTGGGGCTAAAGGAAAACAAAATGGAAACTACTATTTCGGGCAATGAAAGAGCCCCAAGGCCGCTGGAATGCTCTTGAAGTCGGAACAACTGGAACTCTGTCTTTATCTGGTGACTCTGGTGGTCGTAGCTGGACTCATGGTTATAAATGTTGCTCTACTAACAACATATGTACTGAACACATGATTTGTAGCAATAGCAACAAAACCATGTGCGAACGACTTGTAACAATAAGTAGCAATGCAACACTAATTACTCATGTTGAATCTTGAATATGACCTATATGGTTCCGATATACTCCTTACCTAACTATACTACTGAATAGCCCAAAACCCTCTTCTAGGCATTGAGGCTCCTACCACGTACTAACGACTTCACAAACCCAGTTTCGATTTCATTTTTCATGTGAGTCCCCACTATCCCAATCATTCAGGCCCCTAAACCTGAAATGATGCCATGATGTGGCACTTGCCTTTTTCTGTTCCAATCCTAAACCATAACTTGCATACCCTGTAACCCCTAAGTCTCCCCTTTGAAGCGGACCCTGTGTTGCTTAAGCCACTGCATTGCCCCCAGCCTGCTTCCTGGGATCGGTGGTGCCTGGCTTGCGAAGACGCATGAGCCGATCGTAAGGCAGAAGAATAAAAGAGGGCTACAAAAAGTTTCAGCAATTATAGAAGCGTAGTTTATGGGAGTTTTTCCCCCGATGCTTCCAGATTCAAATGCTGACGGACGGTGGGTTGTAAACTTCTTCAAACAGTCTCCTCATGACACAGCCGGATGTGGGACGACTCTAGGGTTCGGATCCCCAGTCTTAATCAACTGTCTTTCACTTCAGGAGTTTCAAAAGGCTTCTGTTGAGCGTAATTTGCAACGAGCAGGGTACTGAATTGAACTAGCCATGAGGATCTTCGGGCAAGGCGGATCTCCTTGCACGATGCAAATGTTGAGGTTGATCGACCCTAGAGTGGCAAAGGGATACTTATCAACATGCTGACAGAGCCTCGTAAGAAGCGAGTGTGTAGGCTGGCGTTTGCCATATATTCCAGGTGCCATTTATGGTGCTAAACCACTAGGTGGTGAAGCAGCAAGTGGTCTTGAATCTCAGCATGGTCTGCGCGCACTAGTAGACTAGTAGGCGGAAGAAGTTGTAGAATAGCGTCATCAGGAATATGGGCACGGAATGCGTTACTGTTCTGGCTGTTGTGTTACCCTCGGCCTAGAGTTACACTTCCAGTCCTAGCTTCCTGAGCCTGTGCGTAGATGCAGCAAGCTCCGTGGCGCAACACGAGACCTGGATTCTCGGATCTCAGACATAAGCCGGAACATGAATCGCAAATCCTTTCGCTGCCACCGAAATCAAAGCCTTTGCCGTTCGGGCGCCAGTTGGATCTCTGCTCAAATTTGATCCATCTCTTGGAGGTACTCAAAACTGTTGATGTTAGCAGTGCGACACACAACTGGGAGCAGAATGCAATCCCCCCGGATGGCAGTCACCCATGAATCTCAAGGATTTAGCCTTAGAGCTGGCCTCTCCCTAACAAGCAGGGAGATCTGTGCTTCCAACGCTACATTGAGACACTGGGAACTCAAGCTTTGTTCAAACAACTAGAAACCACTGAAAATCTTGCTTCGCGCCGAATATGCCTGCCAAGTAGCCAAGCCCCCAAATGCTATTATGCTAGTCGCATCTGCTAGAAAATAAGGGGCTCCGGATTTTTAAGCGGCCCCCTAGAGATCTGCTGAATGTCATGTACCCCTCCACCCGGCCCTTTGCCTCCTTGCAAATAATGAAGTTGCGGATGATGATGTCCTGCAGGCCGATCCCTACATCAAATCTTCGGAGGCGTACTTGTGCTTAGGGGGAGTAATTGTATTAGGTATAATAGGATGTAAAAAAAACAGAATAGTAAGAACTGTAATAACAGTGATACTCATAATGACAAGATAGCAACAGTAATAAGCGCAGTGGCGTAGTGGTACCATCATGGGGTCCAATAAGGCACCAGGAATCATTACAGTGATTCACTCCTGACTTCGCGCTGGACTCCGGCACGTTATTTGCCCCCCCCTCCCCAACAAGCCCGAGAAACCCTCGTTGCAGGTTACTTTACTTAGAGTAAGGTTTAGGGTTTAGGGAGTTCCTGGGTGAGGGACCTGGATGCCTTCATATGTCTGACTTTTTCCGGGCTCCCTCATGGTTTGCGAGAACCATTACACCAAGCCCAGGCGACGAAGATACAGAACCTGGATTCCCCGCTGAGCCGTGGACCCGATAGTTCAGCATGTTCTGTAACAATATTTGTAGTAGTAATCATAATAGTGATCATAGTAATGATAATAGTAGCACCCCAGATGAAGGCAACTTGCAGATCTCGACGAGTACTGGAAGCTTACGCATAAAGATGATGAGCTGACTGACGTGGCACACAACCTCCAGCCCAGCATTCTACCAGCGCCATGTTGAACCATTGCTTCATGATGGCCATTGTAGTTATGAGTATATGCGTAACTATGAAACGGCCCGCTCTTGCATACGCCGCTGCCAGGAGCCCTGTCAGGCTCCTTTCACAACCTTTTTGTTGCATTGACGGTACCTGGCACCCAACACACCCAACGCCCCACGAGCGTAACCCTCTACATACTTATGAATTGTGAATAAGCGTAACGGCGTAGATACCCATGCAGTGTGAACATCCTGTTCATCACCACGGTCTGATTCCATCTTTTACTTGCAAGAATCCTGACCGTGACTACCAGAACAGCTGTCCTCCAGCTTGAAAGGCAGCACTTTTGGCCCCAACAGGGACGTCCTGGCAGAAGATACACAAAGTTGAGCAAAGGCTGCTTAAGCCTGCAGGGAATAAGGGAATATATATATATATATGTATATTGGGGTGAGATAAGGATGCAAAAAATGAAATGGAAACTACTACATTGTACTAGGTATCTACTGGGGTTCTAGTAGGGCATAAGAGAATATACTCCTCATAACATGACGTCCTCCATAATCTCGACTAATCCCCAGTAAGTTAATGCGCGATCGTGGAGGGAGCCTTAGTCTGAAATAGGGGAATATATCTATATCTACATCTATATCTATATATATAAAGAGAGAGAGAGAGAGAGATCGCATAGGGACTATACAAGATTATACAAGGCTTATTCCCTACTTTCTACCAGTAAGCTAGGTGGGGCTTAAGAACATGGTTGAGACTGCAGGGCAGCGTCTTTAGCAAAGCTGCACAGGTTTGACAAGGTCTGCAAACTCCGCCAAAGGCGGCATCCGGCAGTCTACCGAATCTTAAGCCCTAAACCCTCCATATTGCAGCATACGCAGTCTAGAATGGATGGTAGGCTTCGCGACAATACAAAAGTCTCCTGCCAGTGCCGGCTCGCTACAGCCAGTGATTGTTTGCGCGCGGCTTCAGGGCCTACAAGCCTATTGCTGGTTTGAAGATCGGGACGTCACGAAAAACCGTGTAATAAAATTCAACAGTGCGCCAGATAAGGATCAATACTTGGAGGGCATTTCTTCACGTGGCCGTCTCACATTCACCAGCCACCAAGGCCCTGACAAAACTGCGGTGTACAGATTCTGGTCGCTCGCCGGCCTCAATCTTGCTGCTCGTTACAGGGGAATGGGAGAATCCAGTGGAAAAGAAGATGGAAAATACAATGGGAACTAGGGTTATGTAAAGTTATGCTCGGAAAAGAATTGGAAACTTGGGATGATGATGGATCCATGATGGCATTCTACGAGCGACGAGTGATGTTTTCAACTCTGAGGCCAGGTGCTTGACTTTGGGGTTTAGGGTTTAGGGTTCAGTGTTTAGGGTTCAGGTTTAGGGTTTAGGGATCTAGGGTCTTACTGGAATCCCCACATCGGGAGGTAGGATTCAGATTTTCCATAAATAGTGGCACCCACAAAGAGCCCAATGATAACAATCCTAGCAATCCTTAGTATGAGGACCTCGAAAAAGGGGCCCGAATTTTGTCGCATCAAACATAACCTACCCTTCTGATCAAGTCCGCCCCCGGCTTTATGGGAATTTCAAGATGTATATTTCAAGCCTTGATTCTGGGCACCTTACAGGGACCCCTAACGCACACAAACCACCAAACCGGTCTGCTAGAAGATTTTAAGGAGATGTGGAGAAAGGGTTCCACTTTAATGCGCGGGGGAGGGGATAAATAACTCATTCCAAAAGGAGCCTCCTTTTCCCAAACCTTGTCTGTTCTGAGACCCAACTACTCGGCTACAGCGAGCAAACAACTGGGACCATGAATGAGGAAACGCCTTCATTCAAAAGGTCTTTCCTGCTGTAGCCATGTGGGGGGAGATGGTCCCGGAGATTGCTGGGACTCCCTCATAACAATCAAACAGAAAAAAGGACCACAGTGTTGTAGTTCTTATTTAGGGGGTTTAGGATTTAGGATTCAGATGGGGCTTAGATTTGCCTTTAACGCATTCCCTGAATGCCGTAGCATGCGCATGTATCGACTCCCGTTGTCAAGGATTCAGGGCCTAGGGTCTGTGTGTACGAGGGGTCCCTTTGCGGACGTTCTACTGTCTTTAGGTATTTTTGGTCGTTTAAGGCTTGGGTCGAACCATCGGCGCCTCGAGGCCACATCAGCATCTGTCGCTTCAGGAAGCGTAGCTGATTCGTGTTATTCATAGACAGGTAAAAGCTACCAATGTCCATGACAATTCCTATTGGGAGTTTCTCCATCTAACCTCAAGGCAATCCCAAAAGTCTCTAGGGTTGAAACCATGAGCCGCAAGTATGGGGCCTGAATCCTTGTTATCCTTAAGCGTCCCTAGAATCCCTCTAAAAGGCCTAGGCGCCCATTTTAGGGGCCCTTGCTTCCAACCTTAGAAATTTGCTTTCTCATCCCCGTAGACTCCTAGGATAACCAAGGTACCACTGCTTTGAACACTCAATATATGATAGGTTGTCAGAAGATCCTTTTTGGGCTCCCCAGAGGGTACCATAAACCCAAAAAAGAGCCATACTGTTGATGGGTTGATGGAGGAAACCTTGCACCACCTGAAGTCCCCAAAGTCCCAGGAATTACACTAGTTTAGGGCCCCTAGGTGGTGCAAGATTTCATCCATCAATCAACGGTAACTTGGATAAGACTACATATGAGCTATAGTCTAAACTCCTAGTATCCCCCTTAATACCCCCATAATAGTCCCCTATATAATCCCTTATGTAGGCCCCTCTAGGGAGTTTAGATTCTGACTCATATAGCTTCCTCTTTTCAAGCCTTAAACCTGCAGATCAAGCCCCTAAACCCTAAACCCTAAATCCTAAACCCTAAACCCTAAACCCTAAACCCTAAATCCTAAACCCTAAATCCTACACCCTAAACCCTAAATCCTAAACCCTAAATCTCTATTCAAGCCTCAAACCTGCAGATCAAGCCCTCCTCTGAGAGCTGTCCGAGCGCGCTGCTTGCCAGAAATCTTCTCACAGTCCTTGAGCCACTCCTGACAGGGGTTATATAGGGGATTATAGGGTATACATTAGGGTGATATAAGGAGTATAGGGTATAAATTATGTAGGGATTATAGGGTATATATTAGGGTTATATAGGGAGTATAGCGTATAAATTATATAGGGGTTATAGGGTATATATTAGGGTTATATAGGGAGTATAGGGTATAGATTATGTAGGGATTATAGGGTACATATTAGGGTTATGTAGGGAGTATAGGGTATAAATTATGTAGGGATTATAGGGTATATATTAGGGTTATATAGGGGATTACATTAGGGTTGTACAGGGGATTATATAGGGGATTATAGGGGTTTATAGGGGATGATAGGATATATATTGGGGTTATATAGGTATAGTGGAAAAGAAGATGGAAACTACCACATAGGGTTGAGGGGTTTAGGTGTTTAGGGTTGCTTTCGAGGTGCTCTCCCCCCAGTTTAGGGTTTGGGGCTTAATGGAATGAAGCAATCAGCATGGGGGCTTTCATAAACCCTAAACCTAATTGTTGGGAGGATTCATTTGGGGCGGGGGATTGCCGGCCGCAGACTTTTCGAAAACACTCGCTCACGTTGGGGGCTACTGCCGTCGTCTCAGGGCATTCGGCCAACTTGAATGGTCTATGCTTTTCAGGCTGCATGGGTAGTAGGGTCGGGGGATAATCTTTGATCTTGGTAGCAACCCTAATTACATCAGTAAGAATAGTAGTAACGAAATAATATGAAAAATGATACTACTGCAAGAAATATCGCAGTAAAAATAGAAATACAGTTGAACATGATAGTAATACTATTCTCATTAAGAATAGTGCTATTCATAATTCTATTAAGAATGATAGCAATGCTATTCTTACTAGCAGTAATAATAGCAATACTATTAATACTAATAGTCATACCATTAATAACGATATTAGTAATGATAGAAATACCTTTTTTGCAGTTCAGAGCATGGCCTTCTTGATATGGTGGACGCGAGAATGGTAAGCCACAAGCTGCGTGAGGGACACGGGAAAACCTGGCCGAACGTTGTTTAGGGTGTAGGGTTCATGCTTTAGGGTTGGGGGTGTAGGGTTCAGGGTTTAGCGTTGGGGGTTAGGGTTTAGGGTTCAGGGCTTAGGGCTTAATTGAGGTTGAGGGCAGTTGTGATATGGATTTTTGTTGCCCGCATATAGCTAGACCCTGATTTCGGTACGGATTCCGGCAGTCTGCATCCACTGGTGCATCTTAAGAACATCTACGTTAGCCAGAAGCCGAACGCCCAAAACTCTCCGACCATTAACGCGGAGTGCTTGAACATGATAATCCCTTCCCTAAACTCTAAACATCCAAGAGGCTCATCAACGATTCTGTGGTGGGTCTCGTGGGGAAATACTCTCCGCATGAATAAGCGCATGGAATACTCATGGCGAACGCTGTTCATGCATGTCCTACTCATAATCTGTATGGAATGACGAAATCAAAAAGCAAAAGGACACCATCGCTCTTGGGGGTTCTGTCAGGATTGCTATAGGGCTCCCTTCCTCGATTTCCTGTTGAAATATTACCGTTATTACTGTTCTTCATACTACTATTACTAGAAGTACTAATCATATTTTGACCACCCCCAAACCCTATGAACCATGAACCCTAAACGCTAAACCGCCAAGAAGACTTGCTGGCCTACCGCTGTCGCGCCGATCAAGATCTGGGTTCCCCTCAGCACACGGGGGTTTGGGGTTGAGGGTTCAGACTCGGAAAGAACTCCGTTGGATCTTCTGTGGGCTTCATAGCACATAGCAGGGTATGTGGTATATAGTTACGAAAATGGCAGTTTCCCTTAAATAAGGGGGCCCAAATATAGACGCCAAAATACTATGATCCTTATCATGAAGACCCTGGATAGGCACCCCCTAAGTTTGGGAAACCCCCAACTGGCTTCGGATATCCTGTCTGGATAAGGTCCATAGTCTAAACTGCCAGTATCCCCCTCCATAATTCATTAACCACTAGAATACCCTATATAGTCCCCCTTTTAAGGGGTCTAGACTGTAGACAATATTTTTGGAATCTGGATAAAGTCATTTATCTTTGACTTAAATCACCAACCGTTCTGAGCACGCCGCCCTCTCGCATGGTTTCTTTCATCACCCCGCGCGAAGCGCATCCTCTCAGTACTAGGTAGAAACCTTTCAGTACCTCGCCAAATGGGACTTGGCGCAAATTACTACTCCCAAACGGGAGAAAGTTGTATAGGGACATGTATATTGAATTCAGTGAAATCCCCCAATTGTAGTTGAGTCCCTGATGTACGGACCCTGGGAACAGGCCATGATGTTGAGAATCCGAGATCAACAGCTCTTTCTGTTGGGTCCAGGTTACCTGGTAAGTTTGTTACGAGACACCTATGCCATCCATAATGGCAACCATAAGACACTATAGGATACCACCTGGCCCTGAACTTTTATAACCCCCTAAAGAACCCCAGTTTCGATTTCATTTTCATATTCTTCTCTAGTTGCTGACCCTAAACTTCGATATGGCCCATTGGATTTGTACGTGGTCCCCCCCAATTTGTGGAGCATTGGGCGTGCCAATATGGGTATAAAATACATCCTTGTGGGCATACGTACCATGTGTATATACATATATATATATTTCACATATATATATACACATAAAGAGATACTATGGGGATGTTATACCTAATCCCTAAACCCTAACCATTATTGCGGATTTTGTCAGGAAAATTCTGGGCAGCCGCTCGGCTACCCTTGCCTTTTACATTAGAAATGTGGGCTTCCAAAAGATCTAGAGCTGCGCTCCGCACTATTCGCTCTTTAGTCAGTGTTTATAGTACCCCTGAGTAGATAGAAAATGGGGTATATGGGGATCATATTATAATATACCCACATCCATCTCAAAGGGGACTATAATTTGGGTTTTAGGCTCTACTCCTTCAATTTGAGACTGTGAAAGATCAGCTTCCAACAGCATGCCCAAAGGTGAACTGAACCGGAGATGCCATTTTGCGATTTGCATGATTTTGCTCTCCATACTGTTGATGGATGATTTTTTGCACCACCTAGCGGCCCTAAACTAGTGTAACTCCTAGGACTTTGGGGACCTCATGGTGCAAGCTTTCCTCCATCAACAGTAGTAGTCACACCTTTTGTATTTTTGCTGTAGCGCTTTTTGCGGCACGTAGTTTTTCATGCATAGATAACGATGAGCCTTTACAACCAAATTACCTGGACAATAGCTCGATCCAATTCCACCAGGGTGATGCCGGGCGGGAAAGGCTCAAATGTCTTTATACCGGTCCTATGTAGGAATTATTAATGATGAGGGCGTGGATGGGTTTTGAATTAAGGCAAGTGTTGTTTAGGTCTTGTGGCCCCTCTTGCGAAACCACACAAGGGCAGAAACAGGAAGTATGAAACGTGTCCTGCAGTAGCCCCTGGTACAATATCTTTACCGCATACCCGGCCGGAGTTCTTCATCTGATGCATGCAGTGTAATCTTCTGTAACCCATCTTAAGCTGCAGCCCCAGAAAATTGATGGACATGGGCTCCTATTTTCAGGAAATATAGTAGGGGCTATACTACACTAGTAGAGGGGCCCCTATGTCCACCCTTAATTTGCCCTTAATGGTCCCTTAGGAAGGCTAATAATATCTTGACAGTAGCCCATCTCCCCATGATGCCACCCCTGTGCTTCCCTAGACAGAACAGAAACGCAGCTTAGTAATCTCAATGCCCTGGTCATTAGGACATACTGGTGCTTAAGGGAGAGTGGGGGAGTGGATCCCTTTCATAACCCCTACATAATGACCTTTAGCGTGGTACCTATATTCACTCCCCCCTCCCCCGCAAGCACCAGTAGGACGAGGGCGACACCTATTTTGAGACAAACCTTGGTACAGGGGAGGTCCTGACTTGGGGTTCACCACCCTAAACCCTAAACCCTAAACCCAATATGAACCATAGTCTAAACTCCTAGTATCCCCCTTAATAGCCCCCTTTAGTAGTTCCTGATATAATCCCCTTTATAACGCCCCTTTAAGGAGTTTAGACTATAGCCCAATATTGTCGATACTGGTTAAAGGAAAACCCCAAAGCCAGGCGGAGTCCTGAAATTCAGCTTGAAGTTCGGATCAATCTGCCAAGACGCTAGCAGGCAAGGTTATGCTCAAAATGTTGGGTCCATAGTGTTGGCTTTCATTTCAGAAGCATGCTGTAGCTTGGAAGGGCCACAAGTCGTTGAGAACCTCCATGTCTCTTTCACAGGCAGGCTATGTGTGTTCGTGCAAGTGTTTTGGAGACTTTGAAGCCCGACGCGTGCGCAGTTACGCATGTTAAGCAAACCCAAGCTTTAGGTTGACCCCTGGTGGGGGCTCCACCTAAGACATACAGTACTCGGCTACTGCCTTCATGAAGTCGAGAAAACACGATGGTCTACAAAGTGCAGCCTAACTCAACCCGGACTTCCCTGCACGCCTCTCTGCAAGTAGCGTATCATCGATGTGGAAAGGCTTGGAAAATCACATAGGGTTCTTGGATAAGAGGGTACATGGGCTCATCGAACATGATGGCAAGATCCATGAACTGATTCAGGTTTTGGATGACATAAGTTCTTTAAATTTGGGAATGTTATCATATTCTGCCTCAGACAACTGGAGGTCCTCATCGTGAGGGCCCCGGAGTTATATACAGACTATACCTCTACATAATCTATGAAGAGGGCCCCTGCGTGCTCATCTCCAGGTAATCCCCTGGTCACCTGGACTCCACAGTGTGAGAAACCCTATATAGTAGGCTGTAAAAATCATGGTTCTTTTTTGAGGCTCTAGTAGGATACAGCCCCAAGTATTTAGGGTGCCCAACAAAGACCATTCTTGTAGCACCCCACCC
>CAJNIZ010004294.1:0-15925 GCA_905231905.1 Symbiodinium pilosum
ACCCTTGGGTTTTGGGTCCCTAAATTATGGAATATGGCCCTCAATAAGGGTATTTGGGACCCAAAACGTAGGGGTACAAACATTAAGGGTACAAACTTAAAGTCTTTGAAGTATTCGGTTCCCTACATGTTCCTGTAGTGTACCACCTTTACTGGGCTTTTGACCAAGCTCAAATTTTCTGGCTTCTCCCGACCACGCCCTTTTGGGGTCCCCCTTAACCTCAATGAGCCCTAGTCATCCATAAGTAAGCTTAACAGAGGGGCAGCATAGGAGCAGGTAATATATGGGCGGACATAGGGGAATACGTGAAACCTATACCCCTAAACCCTAAACTCCAAACCCTAAACCCGAAATCCTGAATCCTGAACCCCTAAATAGCCCTAAATCCTAAACCCTAAATCCCTTGACCCTAAACCCCGAAAACCCCTAAAACCCTAACTCCCTAAAACCCAAACACCCTACAACTGCTGCTCCTGCTGCAGGTCTGTGGCCAGGAGCTTTGCCTCAACGACAACAGTTTTTTTTCGACAACAGGTTTTAGGGTTTAGGGGTTTAGGGGTTTAGGGTTTAGGGTTTAGGGGTTTAGGGGTTTAGGGTTTAGGGGTTTAGGGTTTAGGGTTTGGGGTTTAGGAGTTTCCCAAATTAAGGGTACCATTTTGGGGGTCCCTTTTGAGGGTCCCTATATTAAGGACTATAATATTTTGGGGTCTATATTGGGGTCCCCTTATGTTGGGAAACTACCATTTGGGTTTTAGGGGTTCAGGAGTTTAGGGGGGTTTAGGGTTTAGGGGCTGAGGGCTTAGGGTTTAGGGTGTGGGGTTTAGGGTTGTAGGGTTTAGGTGTGTTAGGGTTTTAGGGCTTTAAGGTTTAGCGTATAAGGTTTAGGGGAACGGGGGGCTTGGTGAGTACATACCTACACCCTAAACCCTAAGCCCCTAAACCCTGCAACCCTAAGCCCTGACCCGCCGAAACCCGAAGCCCTAAGCCCTAAACCCCTAAACCCCTAAACCCCCAAACCCCCAAACCCCCAAACCCCCAAACCCCTAAACCCCTAAAATCCTAAACCCCTAAAATCCTAAAATTGTAACCGTGAACTAAGCCGGCTGACGTGGGCGGGCTTGGCACCGCCATTGCCGCAGACGTAGAGGTTGTAGCCAGCCTCAGAACCAATCCTACTTTTAGGGTTTAGGGTCTAGGGTTTAGGGTTTAGGGATTAGAGGGTTTAGGGTTTGGTGTTTAGGGTTTAGGGATTGGTGTTTAGGGTCTAGGGCTTAGAGCTTCAAGCCTATGAGAAGTTCCATGCATCCTACTTCAGAGGAGGAAACTTAGGAAGTATGTTGTAGGAGGGGTACAGCCATTGCAACCCGAATCAGAAGCAGTGCCCTCAGTGACCCAACTTCGAAATACTCACAAGCGGGAAGCACATTTTCCACGCCCTCACCTGCGAACCCTAAACAATGGGGCTACCGGGTTGTGCGACTTGAAGCCGTAACCCGTAAACCTTAAATCTAGGTTCCCCACAGCAAGGCGACCAGTATCTGAGCTTTCAGGATAAAGAGTTTTCTTGCTACAACGAACCCCAACAAAGATGATGCACCTCAAAGCGAAAGAGCCAGAGAGCCATGAATATGAAGCAGTTCTCAACACGAAGTATAAAGAAACATCATGAAAATACTTAAGACAGCTTCAGTAAACACAAACCCTTTGAACGCCAAGGCTCCCCCCCAAATTCTGCGACACACTCGAACCCTCAGCCCTATGCATGTTACCTACCCCAGGCACTACGAGAGTTTGAACCCTAAGCCTGGAGTTGTAAGCCCTACTCTCTATTCCAAAGCTCCTGTGCCCAAATCACTGAAACCCTGCCCCACCTGTAACCCCAAGAACCTTCAGCTTTTTAGGTTCTACCTATTGATTAGGGAATACTTAATAGGCTGTAGGAAATTGGGGTTACAAGCCATTCCTTAAAACCCCGATCTCTACCACATCCCCAAGCGAGACTACCCCGGCAGCCTGCGTAGCGATGACGCCAACGTCCTTCCCCTGCGCCTTCGCAAAACAAGACTATGGGATCCTGGACTACAAAAATGGGTTTAGGGTTGAGACTCCCGAAACCCTAAACCCTAAACCCCATAGATTGCGGGTTGTTAAAACGGTCCTGGCGAAGACGGACAAGTTCTGATACACTTCCTTAAGCGCATTGAATCATTGTCTTCAGCAAAAAGGCAACCTACCTCATGTTCTTGGCCATGTTGGGGACAGGTATTCTGAACAACCTCCAAACCCCTAAACCCTGGTCACTGAGCCCTAAACCCTAAACCCTGATCCCTAAACCCAAGCAGACCCGGGTTAGTTCAGCAGGAGAAACGGGGGTGTAGTATAGGATCTCGTTGCTTCAAAAATCGGTCTACCCTAAACCCTCCTAAATTGTAGTTACCATTTTACTTTCCATTATCCTTATACAACCCTTATATAACCCCATAATAACCCCAGCTAGGGTTTAGGGTGTAGGCTTTAGGGTTTAAGTGGCAGTTCCGGGAGGCTCCAAATACCTGGACAGCATGTACCTTGAACCCAACAACACCAGTACAGGAATCCACTTGGGCCCAAGTTACATCCCATTTACGTACATGGACCCTCAGGGCCCTCAACCCTACACCCTACCTAAACCACAAAGCGTAAATCCTAAACCCCAAACCTGAGACCACAAACCCTAAACCAAATGTGCAAACAACTCGAGCCTCAAACTGCGTGTCATGAATCTGTCGCTCCTATTGAGCTACTTGGACCCTTTTATATAAGATAGTCCCTAAACCCTTACCCATGTATAACCCCCTGTTTACCGCCTATACAGGGTTTAGGGATTAAGGTTTTGGGTTCAGGGTACCCTAGACCCTTTAGGTATTTGAATGCTAGGAGGTTGATCTTAGTCTCTGCCCTCAAACTGAACCGTAAACCCTTAGGGTTTAGGCCTCTGCGCACTCCCGGAGGCAACCCGAGGCAGCCATCTTAATCCTTGACAGTCTTGGGTTTTCGTCGGGTTTAGCCCACTTCAGGGACCTAAACGGTTCAGAATAAGCTGTTAGGGTCTAGGGTTTAGGGTTTAGGGGTTAGGGTATGGTATACGTAGGTAGGGAGTATACGGCTTCAAATGATTCGAAAAATGGAAAATGACATGGAAAGGGAAACGTAAGACAACATGGAAACTGTGTCTCTTGTCGTCTTAAAGGTTTAGAGTCTGTAGGGTTTGGGGACCCCTTGGAATTGGCGCATTAAGGACCCTAGGACTTGTTTGCAAACAGCTTGACGTTATGCATGCTGCAGCGTTGAAAGCCTAAACTCTAGACCCTGGACATACGGTGGATAGTAAACATCCTGCATGACCCAAAGTATATAACATATGAGAAAGTATGCTATGCTAAGGTCGTGCAGGATTTTGAGTACGGGTATGACATGTGTGCCTTCTTTCTGCGGGTTACAGCAGGATTCATTACCTTCGGGACTCCCTGATGGCAAAGTAAGAAGGGTGTAAGGTTTAGGGGCGAGCTGCCCAAGCCCAAGCCCAAGCCCCCTAAACCCTAAACCCTGAACCCCAAACCCTAAACCCTAAACTCCTGATCTGGTTCCTTCTTGAGATGATTCTTGGGATACTACTAAACAAGCGGGTCTTATATTTCTTGTGCATGCTATGTTAAGAGTTTGGGACCTGAGGTTCCTTGTGAAGGCTTTTAAAAGCTCAACATCATATCAGAGAATGAACCCCTACACCCTAAACTCTCAACCCTAAACCCCTAAACCCTAAACCCTAAACCCCTGAACCCTGAACCCCTAAACCCCTAAACCCCTAAACCCCTGAACCCCTGAACCCCTGGTGAAACACCGAGCGTCTTGTGGGGGGCACGCAGACCCTTGTAGCGATCCTCCAGAACCACGGCCATGGTCACAGAGTCCTGATTACTTTGATTTTAGGGCTTAGGGTCTAGGATTTAGGGTTCAGGGCCCTGTGAAAAATCCATAACATTGCCCCAGTATAGCCCTTCGTTGAAGCAACGTCGCCCCTGAAAATTCCTTAAAAGGAGCCAACACAACCCTCAAATCCTAGAACATGGGGTTCGGACGAGGATTTAGCATATAAGCAGTCACACAATGAGAAAAATGCAGGTATTATGTGAGCTATAATCTAAACTCTTAGTATCCCCCTTGATAACCCCAATAGTAGTCCCCTATGAAGCCCCTTCAAGGAGTTTAGATTATGGCTCATGTGGCGTGTAGGGGTTACTAAACCCTAAACCCTAAGCCCCTAAACCCTAAACCCCTAAACCCTAAACAACTTAAGAAGTCCCCTCGACCCTCCAACGAGCGCTTCAGGTCGAGGCTCTAGAGTTGTGAGTCCATGTTTAAGGGTTTTAGGGTTTAGGGTTTCAGGTGTTTAAGGGCTTAGGGTTTAGGGTTTCAGGTGTTGAGGGGTTTAGGGTTTCAGGTGTTGGAGGGTTTTGGGTTTCAGGTGTTTAAGGGTTTAGGTTGTAGTGTTTGGGCTTAGGCACAGTTTGGGAGTTTGGGTCAGGGTGTTGAAGCCGGCAGGGTTCAGGGTTGAGGGGTCTGGTGTGCCCCGCCAAACGTTTAGGGCTTGATGGTACTTGGAGAGTGAGTAGAACCATGCGCGGATAATTAGCTCAAAATGGCCATAAGCAAACATATATACTGAGTGCCCCCCTAGACCTCCCAGTAAGGATCTAGCATTTGGCAGCCTGCTCCTACAGAGGATTCTTAGAGGAGCGAGACACCCACGATTCGATTCACAGATTCCAAGACTGCCCTGACCCTACCACCTTCCAACCCCAAGACAAAAGTCTGAAAGAGACCCTATAAACGCTGTCATCACGGGTCGGAGGTAATGGGGGTGGGGTAGTGCAGGATCCATATTTCAGGGTATACTGGGCTTTGCGGGTACTTGGACTCTTGGGGCATGGCCGGCAATGCTCTAACGGGGTGGGGATGATTGGAATACCCAGCTGGGCTAGGGTTTGAGGGTTTAGGATTTTAGGGAACACTGCAATTTCACCACTGAGAGTCCCAAAACAGAAAAAGAATTAAAGGCTCAGCTGCCGGCAAGAGTTCCCAACAAACATACAAAGCTCTCTTTCCCGTCTTGTGTAATTAAGCGACATTGGGTTTTCTGGGCACCCGCTAAAGCCTTCGCATTGGCATCCTGAATTACAAATCCCGAATCCGAAAATCGCGTCTTTCCGTGGGGTCCAGGAACTTCGATAATGAGAACGACTAAGCTCGCAAGGAGCTTGCCACATAGTTGTTGCGGTGCGGTAAGATATGTACTCTACAAATGCTTGGACTGTTGAGTCATAGTCCTTGTTCTAGGGGCACCTCTAATTCGGAACTTCCTAAGCCCTAAACTTTGGACCCTAAACCCTGTACCCTAAACCCTAGACCCTAAACGCTAAACCCCTAAACCCTAAACCTTAAACCTTAACCCCCTAAACCCTAAACCTTAAACCCTAAGCCCTAAACCCTACACCCTAGGGGTTTGAAAGACAAGGCACCTGCTGCCCGTACCGGCACCAAGCTGAGGGATCAGAGCTTTGGGTTTGGGGCACTCCGGGCGTTTAGGGTCAAGGGTTTAGGGTTTAGGGGTTAGGGTTAGACGGGATAGCTAACCTTAAGGGTCCAAGGGCCCGAATAATAGGGTTTTAGGGCCCAAACACTATAATATTACTGGTATTTGGGCCCCAAAACCCTATTATTTGGGTCCTTGGACCCTTAGGGTAAGGTTAGAACATGGCTTGCAGGCGCTATGCTGAACCCATAGAGGGTCAAGCATCTAAATTATCCTCCAGGCGCTAGGGTTCCCTCCACACCAACAAGATGCTTGCACGTTCAAGTGTTGAAGGAATTTGTGAGCAACGAAAAGCATGAACCAACCGACGCTGCATGTATTAGGGTTTGCGACAGTTAGCGGTGTTTTTCGGAAGTCCCATATTCATAAGGGTCATACTACATGCTGGTAGGCAAGAGCGCTCCTTGTTTCTGTTCCCCCACCAAAATTACTGGAAAATGGCTAGGATCACCAGAGGAAAGCATGCCTTTCAAGTCGACAAATGATGGGAAGGGCTAGGATTTAGGAACCAAAGCTCTCATCAACTAGGAAGGCCATACGGGCCTCTTGTAACATTAGCCCGTGGATGATTGGATTTGAGGTTTAGGGCTTGGGCTTTAGAGTTAGGAGGTTCGCCTTCGGGGATGGTATGGGGCCTAGGATTTAGGGCTTAAGGTTTAGGGTATGGGAATCATGTTGCAAGAGTCCCATGCAAATTATGCCTGAATGGTGGGCTGCGTGGCTGCGTATGTCACAAGGTCACGGTGCAGGGCGTATGAGAACAGCAGTAGGAAAGTGTAGGTTTAGAAAAATGAAAAACCTGAACTTTGAAACCCCCCTGGTTTGTGTGGTCTACCAGTCATCATTCACACACACAGCATATGCCCTTTGCCCAATTTAGGTAGACGGCACGCTACGCCAGCCCAAATGCTATTAAGGGCTGACCACAGAAATTGCAGTCCCCCTGCATCAAGAAAACTAACGCGAGAAATGAAATTGCAAGCCTCTCTCATTCGGCATTTCCACAATTACCCTCTCCCAACCTAAAATGAAACCCTTCAAGGGCCCTGTATAGACCACTGTCCTATTAAGAAAGTTCTATGGGGTTTCCACGCCAGTTTGGGTTAGAGTAGGGGCCCCTAACTGGGAATACGTGCAACAAGCGTCATAGCACCGTGTGGCCCGTATTAGAGCCTCCTATTTATCGAAACTCTCTTTAAACAAGCCCTCCCCCTATGTGCATAACGCAATGAACAGGGGTGCAACCGAAGTAGCAGAAGCAATACTACGACGACTACTGCTGCTACTGCTACTACTACCACCACTGATGCCGGCCCTTTGGTAATCATAGCACGGGATTACGAAGTGGAAATCAACAGTAGAAAGGGGGTTTAGGGTGAACCCTAAACCTTAAACCCTTTAAGCCCTTGACCCTAAACCCCAAACCCTAAACCCTAAACCCTGAATCCTCAACTTCTTTCTATACCCAGACTCAACCTCTAGTCCTTACCTCGACGCACCCGAATGCTTAGAATGTCGTGCTCTCAATCCCTACCCCAGAGGGCCCATGTACCCAATAATTAGGTCCCTTTAAATGGGATGGGGGATATATAGGGGTATATAGGGTTTAGAGTTTAGGGCCCAAGTACCCAATAATTAGGTACTTGGGTTTTGGGTAATACTGATTATAGTATAGGTTTGGGGCAAGTATATACCCTAAGGGTCCAAGTACCTAATAGTCATATACTTACCCAAAACCTGTACTATAATTACTATGACAAAAACCCCAAGTACCTAATTATTGGGTACATGGACCCTCTGGGTATAGTTATTAGGTATTTGGACCCTTAGGGTACGCTGCTGGGTATAAGTGCCTCAGCTGTAGGCGAGCCCAGACCAAAGAGCCCCCCCAAACGCTCCCGGTTTAGGGTTTAGGGTTTAGGGTTAACCCAAAAGTGGCAAAACCCTTGAACGTCAATTCCACATAGAAGCGCAGATCTTATATGTGTATATGTATATGTATATGTATATGTATATGCATATACAACTGTGTGTATGTGTATATATATATGTGTGTATATATATATATACATAAGTATACATAGGGAGCCATATACATATACATCTACACACACACACCATGTTTTACATACCGGTAACCCCAAATACCTCACAGTTTACCAGTCAGTACACCTCCTAACTAGTACTTGCAATCCCCAAAGCTGTGGATTTAGGGCAGAGACCCTAAACCTTAAACCCTAAACCCTGTAAATCAATAGTATTGACTCTGAGCCAGGATGCTAGTGCCCACACAGCTCTTCACGGTTCGGAGTGACTTACCTGAGGGATACAAGGGCTTCGCAAAACAAAAAGGTTTTCTTGGGGACCCTGGGGATATGTAGAAGGATTTTGGGAAGTTCTGGACGTGATTTCTGACGCGGCCATTTTGCACAACTTCCAAAAAAAATGGGATTTTCTGTATTTAGATTTAAGGCTTTGGAGTTTAGGGAGGGTGGGGGCTTTGGGCCTGAAACTCCCAGGCTGTGGAAAATACCTGTCTTTTTTTTGTCTAGAGGCCATTTGGAGGGTTTGCTGTGCTTGTTTTAAGGTTCGGGGCGTGGCCATGTGGGTTTTCGAGGGGGTGCCGCAGGTGCAACAAGAGATGGAAGCACACGAATCAAAGAGAGGAAGATTGAGTGATCGGAACTGTGAGGGTAGCAGCCGTCAAAGTGTTCCGCAAGCGTGTAAATAGGCTCCATCTAGCTGCCACCATGAATACCAACTGTTTGGTGCATGACTCGTCGGAACCAGTAATATTAACACTGCTCCCATGGTTACAGATCAGAAGCTAGGCGTACTGGCCGCCAGATTTCCATGATGGGAAAGATTGTAAGCCTTTTTTGGATGCATGACGGACTTGAATCATCTTCTGCCCCTAAGGGTACACGTACCTAATCATTACAGTTTTACCATAGAACCACTCAGATTCATGTGAAGCCATAATCCACACCTCCAAACTCAGCCCTCAACTTCTGCAGGGCCACTGGGGGGTGGAGGGCGATAATGGTCCCATGATAAGCTCGTCTAAGCCCTAAACCCTAAGCTCTAAAACCCTAAATCCTAAGCCCTAAAAGGTAAACCCTAAGCCCTAAAACCCTAAACCCTAAGCCCTAAACCGTAAACCCTAAGCCCTAAACCCGCAAACCCTAAATCCTAGACTCGTCCAGTGCAGCAACGGCTGCCATAGGCCTGACCCGTCTCCATGCCGGCATCCACGAGCTCCTGCAACAAAGCGGCTTAGGGTTTAAGGCTTGGTGCTTAGGGTTTAGGGCTTAGTGTTTAGATTGGAGAAGGACATAGGCTTTTACGTTTCAGGCTTTCCTTCCGGATGAAGTCCGCAGATAATGAGCCCCCAAGGGTCCAAGGACCCACATACTAGGGCTGCAGGGCCCAAATACTATAGTATCAATGATATTTCTGCCCTTATTTGGGTCCGTGGACCCTTAGGGAGCCCATGATCAACATAATTTCTAAGTGCGCCTGTCCCTGAGAGAAGGCCGTTTCCAGATTCTTTTCCACTATCAACCTCCTTTCAAGGTCCCGATGACCCTCCAACTTCGGGGGTCCAAGGAGTACGGGGAATCGCTAGGCTTGCATGCTTGGGCTCTGCATTCAACCCCAAACCCCAAAATCCACAACCGTAAACCCTACACCCTCAATCACAAATCCGCCCCAGGCAAGAGAAGGAAAAATAACCAATATTCCGACACTTCACCAAAACCTGTTCTAGAATTGCTCGTACCGAAATCATAAGTATTCAGTCATGGGGTATTTGGACTCTCAGGGGAACATCATCGAGCTAATTTGGGTGGGCCTCATTTCTAGGTACTTCTAAACGAAAACGAATCCGCAGGCCCTTACATGTTTGTACCGGCCACCCTCAGTAATAGTTGGATAATACTCATAATATACTTATGCACATATAACAAAGCCCCTCACATTACCCCACCCTAAAGCCTAAACTCTAAGCCCTAAGCCCTAAACTCTGTACTTTAAGCCTCACAAACCACAGATCCAGAAAATCTCCTACATCTCCAATTCCCTTCATAACATTCTGCAATCACATGAGTCTACAAGACTGCATAATACTGTTGCTTCCGCGAAACACCCTGGAAGCCTCTGCGGTTTCCGGTGCCGATTCTCTTTGAGTTTTGAACTTCAAGCTCTCGACCCTTAACTTGTGGGTTCTCCCAACCTTCATGGGTTATATAGGGTTTAGGGTCTACTACCCCCAGGTTAGCCTAGCCCCCCCTAAGGATCCCCCTTAATTCCCATTAATTCACCCCACAGTAGCCTTTTTGGGGGGGAGGACCCTAAACCCTGAACCCCCTCGCAATCCTTGTAGATGTCGGGGAGGTCCTGGACCTTCACGCCATACATGCCCAAGCGCCTTTGAGAGTATCGATCCAGCCCGGGAAATAATTGTGGTTTAGGACTCCTCAACATGCAAATGGGGAGCGAAGGGGATGTATACGGATTGTGGGGAGGTTTCGGGGACATTCAGTGGATACGAAACATCCTGCATGACCTTATTATTCTTATTACGCTGTATAATATAGTACCATGATTTCATGCAAGGTTTCATATCGGCTGCATTTTTGTGAGTATCCCATATAGCAGGTGCAATCTAGCATGGGTGCTTCACGTTTAGAACTTAGGTTTAGACTGCCCGTAGGCCTTTGTAGAGCTCTTGTATCTTCTATAAGGCCTATAAAGCCTAAACCGGAAGCCCCTAAACCCGAAAACGCTCCTTCTACTTCAAGGATTTATGCGCAAGTATGGCGGCCAGGAATTTGGGCTTGAAACGTTCCTTGTTGGGTGTGATTCGGTTCTTGGTAAGGGACTGCCCGAAACGGAACTACACAGGAGGTGGAGGTCCTACAGACCCTAAGAACTACACGTTTGGGTTTAAGGTCGTTCGGTTGACTGGCAAATCTTGCATGTCACAAAGCGTAACACACTAGCTTTGCTCTCCGAGTTTGGGTATGTGGAGTCGTGTAGGGGCTTGTCAGCCAACAATAGCTTCGGTTGCTGGTCGCACAAGGGCTGAAATGGGCTTCTGGGTTCTTGAGGCATGCACAGCTTATGGCTAGAAATTGGGTGTATATCCTTCCCTAAACCCTAAACCCTATATCCTTCCCAAAACCCTAAACCCTATATTCTAGTACTGATGGCTATCAGCAACTTCTCAGAAACTCCAAAAAACCGACCCAGGAGCCCTACTCCCGGTGTACCTAAGGCTGCAGGAACAGTCCCGCGGTATAAATGTTAAAAAAAAAAAACCTAAACCCTATTTTGGGTTTAGGGTTTAGGGTTTCGGGTTTAGGGCCCCTAAGCTGACTAAGCCCTTGGGAAGTTTGGGGTTCGGGCTCCTCTGGACTTCAGTTGTCCTACAGCCTCAAGTTTGGAACCCACTGAATGAAAGCTGCAAGAATGCACGTGGGGGAGGTGCTGGTGCAAGACTTCCTTCTCAATCCGCAGCTTTTATGGAAACCTTTTTCTGCAAAGATACTGCGCGCCAGTGATCTTCGTCCACAAGCCATACTTCTTGGCTGTCTTCCTCGGCACATCCTAAATCCCGAACCCCAATAACCCAACTTCAAGGACCTAAACCCTAAACCCTGCCCTAAACTCTAAACCCTAAACCCTAAACCCCTAAACCCTAAACCCCTAAACCCCATACAGCTTAGACCCGAGACGCTACGCGATTCAGGGAGCACATTAACGTGGGTACCCTCACAAATAGGAGTTTGAACTACTGGAGCTTCGAGGCGCAAAGGCTTCGAGAGCATTTTTCAATGCTTGCGTTGAGAAACGGCCACGAAGGGTCCATAATAATCAGAAATCCCAGAGGGTCCATATATACAACTACTAGGGAATTAGGCCCAAAAATACCATCCTATAGAAGGAATTATGGGTCTCAATTCCCTAATGGCTGTATATGTGGACCCTCTGCGAATTAAAACGTTTTGCTTCGAATGCCAGCTTTTTAGCTTGAGACTAAGGGGATTTGTAACTACAACTGGCAGAAAAAACCACAAACAACGCGGGTTCCCCAACTCTCAGTGACTTCATTGTTCCTTAAGGTATGTGTCCCGATGGTTCCCCATGGACGCCATTTAAACCAGTATGAAGACTCCAGTTGTGGTCCTGCCCCCACCCATTGACAGCTTATAAAAGGGGTCATATTAAGGGCTCTATATACTTATATCCTACAAATCATCGAACTGTTAATGAGTGGGGGGCAGTATCCAAACTGCAGTATTTCGTAGGGGTTGCGCGGTAACGTGTCCCCATAGCAGGTCAGGCCAACCTGTAGGCTAGGGCGAGCTGCGTCAAGATACACCCAGAAAGCCCGATATCCCTTGATTATGGAATATTAGCCTAAAAGATACTAGGATCCCAAATATGATTTAAGGTATTCCATAATTACGGGATATTGGGCTTTCAAACCCTAAACCCAAAACCCGGTTTAAGGGCAAGCGTTGGTTTAGGGCTCTGAAGCCTTCGTAGTAGGATGCCCTAAATTCGGATCCTACCTAGAAAGCCAAGTTACCAGTAATGATGGGCTACTTTAACGAAAATTCGCAGGAAATTTGGGGGAAAGTAGCCTATAACCATGGTCTACTGACCCTAAACCCTAAACCCTAAACACTCAACCCTATGATGATGGGCCACCGGGTTTCCAAGTACGCCTTCGCATTAGGATGTTTAGGCTTCCTTGGACCTACAGCCACTGGCGCTCCTGAACCCGGAAGCTAGTTTCAAAAAAAGGTCTCGGGCTTAAAGATTAGGGTTTAGGGTTCAGGGATTGCGCTTAGGGCTTGGGGATTGGGTTTCAGGCATCAGGGATTGGGGATTTAGGGATTAGGGTCTAGGGTGGGTTTAGGACTTAGAGTTAAGGGTTCGACATTGACTTAGGCTTTAGGACTTCAGAATCTCAAATAAGCAAATTCGCGGACATCTTCTGCAAAAACAGCCATTTAGGGTGAGGTCGAGTGAAGTCGTCAGACTTGTTGCCCAGCTTGCTTCCGTACTAGGTAGGTATATTACAGACCACGAGCTCTATTCATAAGTGTGATTTTCAAGATCAACAAAACGTCGTTACCTGGTTCTAGCTTGGTTTTTCCCTACCCAGCCTACATATACGGTGGATACTAAAAGTCCTGCATGACCCTAAGTACCTTACTCCTTGGGAATTCTGGGACTAGGATGTTCTGAGGCCATGCAGAATTTTGAGTATCAACAGTTGTAGTCCTATATAATTCCCCTCCATAAGTCCAAATCTTCACCTCTTCCACTCCCCCCTTGTGCACCTGCGTGTTGAGGGTTCAGGGGTTAAGCCCTGAACCCCTGAACCTCTAAACCCTACCCTGAACTGCAAAGCCTCTGAACCCCCAAAGCTCAAAACCATGAAGCCCTAAGCTCTAAGCCTCGAACCCCCTAGACCCCCGTATTCAATTAGTAGGCGCCCGTTGCGCTTGGACTGGATGGTCAGGCAACATTCGTAAGCCAGTAGAATCCGAAACACCCCTCACCACACTGGTTCTTCTTCAATCTGTTTTGAATGGGCCCTGCGTAGTCCCTGTGCAAAGCCCATGACGTCTTAGGGTTTTGGGCTTAGCTTTTTCCCTACTAAGAATGGAGCAGGAGAAGGAAACTAATAGTGCTGCGTGGTCTCGCAAAAGCGATGAGCGTGTCAGGCGTGATGTCACCGCCAGGGCATCGGGGGATGACGGAGTAGGTTCCCGTCTTCCTCGATGCGGGTAAGCTTTGTTAGTCGCTTGCTCCCATTGAGAGTTTGATGATCTACGGCTCTCCAAGAAAAAGTCAGCATAAAAGGGGAGTGTGCAGAGATGCGGGAACAACATGTGGGGTTTGGGCTGCTGGGTCTTGTAGTGTAGGGAGTTCATGAGGCATAGAGAGCCTGGAGGCTGCCACGTAGGTAACTGCTCACGGTTTGCGGTGTAGCTTGCCAGTTGTTAGAATGGAGTGAAGGTGTGAAGGAATGCAAGCGAAAATGGGAACTACCATGAACCCTAAATCCAAGTCTCTACTATGGGGACCCATTCCTCCATTCTCCAAAGACAACCAGTACGCTTGGGCAGCCATGGAGGGGAGCTCTCTTTGAATGCTTCATACGCTTTAGGGTTTAGGGGTTTTTGTTCCAAGCAGTCCAAAATCACCAAGTACAGAATACTACTCAATCTACGCGCATGGTTGATGGAACAGACAGACCCCCACTCTTAACATGCACCCTAGGCATCTGGGGGAGGGGACTAGCCAAAATCCTTGTCACTGTCACAGGTAGACTCCAAGTACCCAAGTGAAAGGGCCTAGACCCTCAAATGTAGTAGAGTCCTAACCAAAAAACCATACCAAACCCAAAAGGAATTACATTGGAGTATATAATCCCTATATAACCCCCATATTACGCCTAGTAAAGTCCTAACCACAAAACCATACTAAACCCCAAAAGGAACGACGTTGGAGGGTCCAAGTTAGGGCCCAATTTTGGGAACACGTTTACCTTCCTAGCTTCCTCAAGTCGCAAGCGACAGGGCTCAGGGTTCACCTGGAAGCTTCGTACCCTAAGCATCCCAAGACTAGTAGATAGTAAGGATTCCTTAAAATCAAACTAGGAGCTGCCTTATTCAAAACATTGAACCCATATTCCTAGACCCTCCTTCTACCCTCTATTCGGGCCGAAATACCCACTATTATAGGGACCATATACCCCAACTTAAGGGTACAAGGAGGGTCCTGGTTAGTTATATTCTTAAGATGGCTAGGGCTCCTGGGCCTCCTTGAAAAACTGGGAGGGCCTAACGAAGGGGTGGGTATAGGGGTCTAGGTAGACCTTACCGGATTTTGCGTGCTAGGCCCGAAGCCCTACACCCAATTTCAATCTACAGCGATCGTAAGTTTCTGTCAGGCCTGGGAGTTGGGCTTTTCTTGTTTACACACTGGCGATCCATCTACGTTTTACTTGAGGCGCAGTAGTAAGTATGCTTATAACCCGTATAAAAAACAGAATAACCCCAGAAATCCTGGTTCTTCACATACTTAGTAATTCACCCTGACGCTTCAAGTACCCGTTTTTGCTCTGCCTACCTCAGCCCTGATATTGCCAACACGGTCGCAGATCAATTTGAACTGCCCTTCATGTCTCTACCTACGTCCTGAGCAGGTATGCCAATAGATACCGTTAATACTAAAACAATCCAGCAGCAGCCTGATATACTGTGGAACCTCTTCTCATGATTTAAGATACTTAGGGTACTGCAGGAATTTTAGCATCAACTATAACCTGTTTTGGGGTATCTATTTACTTTCAGAGATTTAGATCCATGGAGAGCCAGACTCTTTTGCGTAAAGGTAGCCGGAACCGTGCTACCGTGGATGCAAGACATTTTGAACCGCTTGACATACCTAGACAAATCCAAGGCCTGCACGAATTACATTGGCAGCTGTTTCTGGCGGTTGAACTCAGTAAGTTTATCTTCTTGCAAAATACTACATCCCAAATGCGATCTAATAAGATTTCTCTATCTCAGGATCGAACATGTCCTCTTCACATTTTTTCTGACGAGGAATTTTTGAACATGGGGGGGGAATCCAACTCCATATCTCAACATACATTATGGGATCCTTAAGTGGGCCCCTTATATGGGGGACCCATAATTAAGCCTCCCTAACACTTCCCTAAGCTCCCTAAGGTCCCAAAAGGTCTCCTATTATGGGGCCCCCTTGCATGGGGTCCCTTAGGGCTTCCATAAATCACAAAGCCCGATTATGAGGATGTTTCGAAGTCGGCCCTACTCTGTGGAAGCCCCGCATATGCTGGGTAAGTAGGGGACGAACCCCGCACCTTGAACCGTGTCACGGAGAGCTGAACACCCGAAACCCTAAACCCGAAGGCCCGAACCTTGAACCCTATAGACACTGAACCCTAAACCCTGAACCTAAACGTTAAACCCTGAACCCTAAACCCTCAACCCTCCCTGAACCCTCAACCCTCCCTGAGTAGCCAGGGATCTGGATGTTGGCCAGGAATCGGTCGTTGGTGTCCTGGCAATCAGGTGGAATGTTTGGAGGACCAAGTTGGGGAAATGGTGTTTGGGTCTAGGGTCTAATCCGAGCACTAGTTTAATAAAAGGGACCATATTTTACGAAACAAATTTTGGAAAAATTAGCCGTCAAAGACTAATTTCAACTAGGTGGCATTTCGTATGGGGAAAAGGGACCAGATTT
>CAJNIZ010004296.1:6027-18013 GCA_905231905.1 Symbiodinium pilosum
GCAACTTCAACATTACCTGTCACACCACCTTCAAAATCCGCCTGAATATGACCTCTCAGAATGGACCCTCCGAATAACCACTGAAAAAGATTAGTTTCTACGGCGCTGGCCACTATTTCCATGCAAACCTAGGTTCCTGGGGGGGGGGGTACCATATACAGTACATATATACAGTACTTAATATGGTTTCCCCAATACCCAAATCAACTCCTAAACCTTATCTCATACCCAAAATGGTGCTTTAAGCAATTAACTCAAGTGAAGCTCCTCAACAGCAACCCAGTAGAACCCAAACCCCATCAGCCCTGAGCCCATGGTTTAGGGTTTAGGGTTTAGGGTCCCTTGGCCCCGAATCCCTAAACCCTATAGCCCCTCCTTGAGTAGATAGGGTTGAGGGTTAGGGTGTAGGGTCCCCTTTAAGTAGATAGAACATGGCTTCGGGTCCATTACAATAAAGCCCCCACTATACCCTATATTCTATTTACTTGAGGGGGACTATAGACCCTAAATGCTAATCCTCTAAACGCTGAACTCCAAAGCGCGACAACCTTCCAAAGCTTCCTATCGAATTCCTTTTTTGTAGGTGGCCTTTGGGATTCGGAATGACAATAATTTCCCTTTTTGCTGCAGAAGTACAAGTAGTACAGGTTTAGGGTTCAGGGTAAAAGGGAAGCTATCCATGAATATTCTGGGGGCCTTTAAAGTACCACCCAGATATCTCCCTTGAGCCGCTGCTCCTTAAATCTTTCACCTTTAACCCTAAATCGTAATTAAAGGGTTTCGGGTTTAGGGTTGAGAGTTTAGGGGTTTAGGATTTAGACTTAGGGACTTTAAAGTCTATATTCTAAACCCTGAACCCTTTATCCAAACTCGACAACCTCCCTTATAAACCTGTTCAAAGCCCCTACCCCAGTCCTACTTTCCTGGTTTCTGAACCCTAAACCTGAAAACACTCTGCCCTAAACTTTCTGCCCCTAACCCTAAACCCGAAAAGCCCTGAAGCCCGTGAACCTTAAACCCTAAACCTTAAACCCATGAACCCTAAACCCTAAACCCTAAGCCCATGAACCCTAAACCCTAAAACCCCCAAATTCTGAGGTGCACGAGATGGTGGGCCGCTGCTTGAACCGTGCAGGCTCCCGAGGCTGCAACGTCCATGACAGCAACCGGGTTGCTGTTTAAAAGGGCTTGGGTGGATAGGAATCCAGGGTTTAGGGCTTAGGGTTTAGGGTTAGGGTTTAGGGCTTACGGCTCAGGGTGTAGGGCTTAGGGTTTAGGGCTCAGGGTTTAGGGCTTAGGCTTTAGGGCTTAGGGTTTAGGGCTTAGGGTTTAGGGCTTAGGGTTTAGGGCTTAGGGTCACTGATATGACTTATAGTCTAAATTCTTCAAAGAGGAGTTATATGGGGGATTATAATAAGGGAGTATTGATGGGGGGTTAATAAGTGGGATATTAAGAGTTTAGATTTAGCTCATTTGGGGATTATGGAGGGTTTTGGGTCTAGGGAGTGTTTGGGGTTTAGGGTTTGGGCTTTAGGCAAGGCTTAGGGTTCAGAGTTAGATTGTTGAGGGTACGGGGTACCATCACAGCCATCTTACATACTATATGTATATATGTATACATAAACCCTAAACCCTAAACTGTTATATAAACCCTAAACCTATGCGCTAAACTGCTATATAGACCCTGAACCCTAAATCCTACATAGGCATGTTGGCAGCTTCGCTAAAGTCCCTAAGCCCTACACCCTATAAACCCTATAAACCCTAAACCCTAATCCCTAAACCCTAAACCTTAAACCCTATAAACCCCCAAACCCTACACCCTAAACCTTAAACCCTATAAACCCTAGGTAGGGCCGACTGCGAGGGCGACGACGGATGCTATTGGAAAAAGTGATGCCGCCAGCCCGATCGAAGGATGCTGTCGCTGCGTGGAAAACAAGCGGTTTAGGGCTTAGGGTTCAGAGGATTAGGATTTAGGGTTCGAGGTTTAGGGTTTAGGGCTCAGGGTTCAGGGGATTAGGATTTAGGGTTCGGGGTTTAGGGTTTAGGGCTTAGGGTTTAGGTTGGGTACTGCCCCCCCCAGTAACAGTCTATATTAGGGGTCCCATTCAGGGATATACATAACCATATTAGATTTATTATCCAGCTGTTACTGAGTGGGGGCAGTACCCAAGGTTTAGGAATTAGGGTCTAGGGTTTTGAGAATTAGGGTTTTGGGTTTAGGGTTTAGGGTTTGGGATTTGCATGCTCAGAGGGCAGGTTGAGAATAAAGTCGGATGTGCCGGCTTGAAAAGATAGAGTTTAGGGTTTAGGGTCTCAAATCTGTCAAGGAACTTAAAGTAAGCTACCATCATAAGGGTATATTGGGTTTAGGGTCCTTAACTCCTAAACCCTACAGAGCATACTGGCATGGAACAAGCTGTCTCGACCTGCCGTAGTTGCTGAACTCCCGTTCCTTGAGACAGCTCTCATCAAGGTCATTTTGATCACTACTTGGCCTCTACCTTTGTTCGGGCATGCATGCAGTGTTACTTGACGATGCAGTGTTCCTCTCGCCATTTCTTTGAAGCTTCCTACCCAACCCCCCCCCCCATTTGCAACGTCCGCATACAGCCACCCATTTCACACCCCCTTGGCTGCAATGACAAGCCACTTCTTGTTCTCAGTAGGGTATGAGGATCCCTATAACCCCTTCCCTACTTGGAGGGGCGTGTTGCTTAGACCCTAAACCCTAAACCCTAAACCCCTAAACCCTAAACCCTCTAGAATTGGGTTATTACCGTTGGGAAGTAGTTTATAAGTAATGTCCCCACCAAGTAGCAACACGGAGGACATCTTTCCGGGGCAAGACAGTATGTAGGTTACCTTTCTTGAAGGGGTTTACATGGGGCTCACATAGGGACTTAGTAGGGGATCTCTGGGGATCGACATTGTTTTGGGTTTCCAGGACATGGGAGTATATTATTGGGGGCTCCATAATCAGGATCATAGCATTGTAGCATATTGGGGTCCAGCTATTTCTGGACACTGCCAAATCCCATCCCTCTCAGGTTTTGGGCTCATGGCGCCAAAATCTTAAGCCTGAACCCTGAATCCAAAACCCCAAAATATCAGGCCTTAACCTTTAATCCAGAACCATATATACAATGTGAGGGTTTCAGGTCCCATAAGAAGGATTATAGTTTATTGGGGTGTATATTGGGGTCTCCCCCTATTAGGGAAACTACCATGTATATATGCCTTTAAATCCTTACCACGTAGCCCAATTTCCCAGACCCTAAGCCCTCAGCCCCCGGCTACCAGCGGGATTTTCCCATGAAGAAGATGTGCCGTGTTCAGAGTTGCTCACGGCTCAAATGCAACGTATTGTTAGAAAGGTCACTGTGCGAGGGTTGACGTGAGATTGGATCACACAAACGGTTAACGCAGCACGGCAGTACGAGAAGAATTCTAGTATTTGCCTTTCCTGCAGCATCTGAGCTTGGCAACCTGTGTGAAGCATGTGGCAGGCTCGCGTCTAAGTTGCCCAGCAGTTGGCCAGGGTGCTGAAGATGTGAGGTACGGCTCAAATAAGGCTTTTGGTGAGTGTATGTAGGGTTCTCTAGGAACAATGTTCAGTGCCCTAAGCCCTAAACCCTAATCCGTAAACCCTAAACCCGCAACCCTAAACCCTAATCCCCAAACCCTAATATTGAAATTAGGAAAGCCCCCTTGGGGTTTACAGGGTTTAGGGTTTATAGCGTTTACAGGATCTTTAGGGCTTCTAGGACTCATAGGGTTTAGAGGGTGGATTTCTCGGACCCACGGCAGAGGCTCTTGTGTACATGTGTGCCTTCCAGGCAGAATTGGGTTTAGGGCTTAGGTTTCGAGTGTGGCGAAAGGTAATTTAGCGGCGTTCTTCTCTAGCTGTGGCTACATACCTGCAATGCTGCACCCCAAACCCCAGACCCTAAACCCGAAAGCCCTAAACCCTAAAGCCCTAAACCCTAAACCTTCTACAGTAGCAGTTGCCATTGAGCTATCCGCAAGCAGCTACTTGAAGCTGCGGAGCGCCAGTGTAATGCGGAAAGATATTGGACCTTGGAGACCCTATCCGCGAAGCCAAAGGGGGATCGATATCACGTTGTTTAGGACACCCTCAAATTACACCGTCAACCTTAAAACTGACTGGCTCTTGGTAGGGAGTAGGGGAAGATAATCCCATGTTATCCCTATATCATACATTCCCATACACCCTATTAAGAACCAGTAAGTGCGCCAAACTCGCACGTCGGTTTGGAACACACTTAAGCTGAAACCAGGTAATGTCTTCACTGAAATTGGCACATCCTAAGCCCCAAGCCGGGCGGGTGGTGAGGAGACCTGATGTTGTACATGCCTTGCCACAGCTTGATCCTCGGGGTCGGACATGTTAGATGGAACAGGGTTGCCTTTGGGTTCTAGGGTTAAGAGTGTCGATTGGTATTGCAGATGCTCACATACATGTTCTTGTGGGTCCAAAGGACACTCCGATTGTTGGTATCAAAAAATCTGCACAATTACCAACTATATATAGGGATTATATAGGGGTTATAACGGGATAATGGAAAATAGAATGGAAGCTAGTACATTATGTTGGGGTAGCATTCTTTTTATTCCTCCCAGGTCGCACAACCTAGACCTTACGCGCAAAGCCCCGAACCCAAATCATTGACCTTCAACCTTAACTTAAGCCGACATCCCGGCAAGGACAATCTTTTGCCAGCAAGGTCGCTACAGGCGTGGAGGGATGTCACTCATCTGATCAGTAATGTGAGTAGTTTCCACAAGTAGGGTCCCATTTTGGTACCCCTAAATACTAGGTGCCGTAATATCATCTATAGCCCCAATGGGCCCAGCATTTTGAGAATAGTCCATGTAATGGCTGAACAAATAGTTTAGGGACAATCTTATTCGTCAATTCTGCAAGCTTCTTTATCAGTATTCTTTCATTCCGGCCCACCGCACGCTCTGCAGGAAGCAATCAAAGATATAATATCCTAGCATAGGTGGTGTTTTCCACGGGGGGCAAGGGATCATTAACCTTCAGCCCAAACCTTAAATCTGAGGCCCTACACCTGAGCCTACGCCCTCAATCCCAACCCCTATATACCCTACCATTGAGGAATAGTCCTGCAGAGGGGCTTTCGGATATGTACATACAGCATTACGAGGGGTGTTTGGTTATGCTCCGGTCCCCTGCGAGCCCTGGAGATATATGGGGAGTACGAGGGAATAGCTGCGGTATAGGGTTTAGGGTTCTGGGTGCAGGGTTTAGGGTTCAAGGTTTGGGGTTTAGGGTCAAAGCTTGCGGCAAAGAATACTAATCCCTCAAAACCCAAAACCCAGAATCCTTAATCCTAAACCCAAACCCCAAAACCCTCAACCTTCAACCCCAAAGCCCTAAACCCTAAACCCTAAACCCCTAAACCCTAAACCCCTAAATCCCCCAAAACCCTAAACCCTAAGCCCTCAACCAACCCTGGGGATTAACTTGACAATACTTTGAAGGAGCTTGAAGATCTGCAGATAGCAAGATCCGTACAGAAGTACAGAGAATCCTAGCTGAAGATCGTTTAAGGCTTGGGACCCTTTAGGGGTTTAAGGGTCTAGAGTTAAGGGTTTAGGGTTTAGGGTGTAGGGTTTAGGGGTTAAGGGTTTGGGGTTCATGGTGTACGCTCGAGGGTTCAGGGAAAGAAGACGATGCTTGGTCACAAGAAGTTGCCAGATCATCTACCGATAGTTGCAATCTCCTACCAAACAGAAGCTTGGTTAGGGCTTAGGGTTCAGGGTACCAAACAGAAGCTTGAGTTATAATATACAATGCTAGTTTCTTTTTTCTTTCCATTCTGCACATATTACTCCAAAATAAACCCTATATAACCCCAAAATACACTCTCTATAAACCCCATATGTTATGGTCATGGAAACGTCGTTAGTTATAATGGCAAGGCAGGCAGAACACCAGCAAACAGAACAATCACGATGCAAACCATCCTGGGCCCGACTGTGCCAAGCAAAGTGTGTACTTCTTGACACCGTCTGCCGCAGCCTTTTTGCCTCTGTGCGCTGTAATGACAGCGAGTGGCGGGCAGTTTAGGCTACAGAGCAGACAATGAAGCAAGCGTCTTGGCAGCATTAACCCCAACCCTAAGCTTCTTTTTTTTTTTGTTCGCTCCTTGTGCACGAGGATTGTGGAGCTGACCCGACACGTGAGCTGATGTCAATAAGAGGCTTAAAAGAGGAGGCATTGAGGGTGGACATAGGGATCCTTTTGGTAGTTTCTATATAACCCCTATATAAACCATATAATCCCTACATAAATCCTATATAGCCCATATAATTCCCATGTAATCCCTATATACCCCGCCTTTTGGTTGCTTTGTATTCCCTAATGTACCGCCTCATAGGAACCGAAGTCAGTCAATTGTGTGACAAATGGGTTTAGGGTTTAGGATTTAGGGTTTATGAGTTCATATCTTGGTTCAAGATTTTGGACATTGAGCACTGCACCATTCCAGTACTACTTTAACAGGGCCAGTCCTTCCACAAGCTGTCCTAGACCTCCCCACCCATGAAGCTCAGTATGTTTCCTAAAATGTTTGGATTCCGACAATAGAGGATTTAATACATATACAGAGGCATATTTAGGGGTATGTGGGGATATAAAGGGATAGATGGGGTATAGGGCTTAGGTTGCAGGACTTGGGGTTTAGGATTTTGGGTGTGGAGTTGGGGGTTTAGGGTTTGAAAAACCCAAAACCCTAAACCCAGAGTGGGCCTCGTCTAGCCAGGGCAACTGCTCCCACACCACCTTAAGTAGAAACTACTAGTATAAAGGCTTGAGGTTTAGGCTTTAGGGGCCTAAATAATTACCAATATTTAGGGTTATATAGTTAAAATGGAAAAGAAAATGGAAACTACTATAGTATATTTGGGGTTATACAGGGATTTAGTCCCCCTTAAGTAGATAGAATATGGCTTTGGGTATATTATAATAAGATCCTTACTTACCCCATATTCTATATACTTAAGGGGGACTATAGTGCCTAAACCCCATAAAACCCTAGATCCATAGCCCAAAATTTGTGTCTCAGGTTCTTTTCTTTGCGGCCGTCCTGGGCAGTTTGTCACTGGGCCGCTGTTAGGTTGAGGGTCTATGGTCTAGGGAAAACGCTAAACCCTAAATCCTGAAACCCAAGGTGCCTAAACCCTAAGCCCTCAATCTACTCCCGCTTTGGAGAAGGAGCACCGGTAGCTGTGCTCCTTCTGGAAGCCGGCAATAATTAGGTGTGGGATCTAGGGTTTAGGGGTTTAGGGTTCCGGAGTGTTGTGTCTAGGGCATTTGGCAATCTCTAAGCAGCTTCCACTAGATCCTAAAGCCGAAACTTAGACCCCCAAACGCTTAAATCCTCAGCCATTAGGGCCTGGTGCTCTATGTAAGCCATGGACCTTTGTAAGTATGGTTTAGGCTGAGTGGGGTATCAACATATGCCATCCAGAGTTAATGACAAAAAGTCCCTAGATCCTTAAACCTGATAACCTAAACCCAGGACCCTAAGCCGTGAACCCTGAACTCTGAATTCCAAATAAACCCCAAACTCATGGGCTCCCAAAAGTAATAGCAGCAATAATAACAGTACCCTGTCCCCCCCCCCAACCTACGCCTTCTAGCTTCCCCTCAATTGTAGCTGCCATCGTGCAGCGTGAGGGGGAGAGTAGGGGTGGTCGAGGGTTTGCAACACCATGAGGTTGGACCAGCCCCGGCGAGTTAGCATACACGGTTAGGGGTTTAGGGTTTAGGGTTTAGGGGTTTAGGGTTTAGGGTTTAGGGTGTAGGGTACCCTCTTTGATACACCCCAAAACCTTGAACCCCGAAACTTGGAAATTCTTCGGAATAGGTGCCTTGCCTTTGAAGAGTTGGGTTTTTGAGAAATCCTGCGTGACCTTAATGTACTAGAACAGAGCTCAGGTCGAAGGGTACCCTAAACCCTAAACCCAAAACCCTAATTGCGGTTTAGGGTTTAGGGTTTAGGGTAGTTTCCCAAACCAAAATAAGGGGACCCCAATATAGACCCCAAGATCTTCTAGTCCTTATTATTGGGACCCCTAAAATGGTACCCCTAATTTTACCTAAACCCTAAACCCTAATTAGGGGTATCACCTGAAGTCCCAGAAGTCCGGGAAATGCAGTAGTTTAGGTACCCTAGATCCAGAAGCCCTGAACTTTAGGGGCCACGCATTTTGTGGTTTAGGGTTTAGGGTTTAGGTTTAAAGCCTTAAGCCCAAAAGCCCTAAACCTTTAAGGTTAGAAGTACGGACCCTTAGTTGGTACATGTAGGGTATGTAGTAGGTATGTACGGCTCCGGGGGTTAAGGGCCCACGCTAGGAGCAAAAGGGTCAGGCTTAGAAAGCCTAAAGCTCCCTAAACCTAAAACCCTAAGCCCTAAACCCCAAACCCTAACCCCAAATTCCTTAAACCCCAAAGCCAAGAATCCCTAAACCCTAAAACTTAAACCCCAAAGCCCCAAACTGCTCCGAAGAAAGATCTGGGTTGCTGTTAAGGAACTTACATTATGTTGACAAAATATGGATGTATAGTAGATCATGGGGAACCCTAAACCCGATATAGTTCCTGAACAGCAACCCAGAATGGTACTGAAGCCGAATATGCCCCCCTTGTGCCCTAGACGCACCAAAAGAGTTTGGAGATCCAACATCTTCAAGGTTTAGGGTTTAGGGCTAGGTTGGAGATGTTGAGGGTCTAGGGTTTAGGGTTTAGGGCTAACCCTAAAGCCTAAACCATCAACATCACTACTTAGGTTCTCCAGCTTTAGGGTTTAGGTTGTAGCGTTTGGGCGTTTTGCTTTAGAGTTTAGTTACCTGAACCCCGAAAGTATATAAAAGAATGGCTTTTTGGGCTATAATTATGGGTTTAGGGTTATTATTGTACATTTAGAGTTTAGTTAGGGCGTAGGGGCGCCCAGCTGTGCCAAGTGCAAGTCGCCTGCTCGATTGGGTGTCTGAGCCAACCCATAAACCCTAAACCCTTAAACCGCTAACCCCTAAACCCTAAATCCCTAGACCCCTAAACCCTAACCTCTAAACCCCAAACCCTAAGCCCTAGATCCTAAGCCCTAAACCCTAAACTCCCTTGGGAGCGGTCCTTGGCTTGGGCGTCAACCTCTAAACCGCAAACTCTGAACCCTAAACCCAAAATCCTCTTACATTCATGGATCGTTCTTATATCCTTATATCTTATCACCCTAAACCCTAAATCCTCATACATCCTCATATGTGGTTTTTATATCTTTTCAACTTTATACCTCCTAATAACCCCTAAACCCCAAACCCCAAACCGTAAACCCATATCCCCACATTTCCCGGCATACTTCTCAGGTCCGCGGATGGGGCAAAAGTGAAGTCGCTGGATGGGATCCTCAGCACCCCGCCCCAACATTTAGGATCTTGGTTTAGGATTTAGGTTTCAGATTTAGGGTTTCGGATTTAGGGTTTAGGGTCTAGGTTTCGGCTTTAGATTCTTAGGATGTAGGATTTAGGTTTAGGTCTGGCTGGTTGGGTGAGTGGGTGGGTGTGGCTTGGGGTGTGGGTGCATGTGTGGGTGTGGGTGGGTAGGAGGGTGGTTGGTTTAGGGCTTTGGGCTTAGCATGTAGTAGATTCTGAGGAGGATTCCTAGTGTAGGGCTCCAGGTTTAGATTCCAGGTGCCGCTTTGTGAAAATGTACTGTGAAAGCATGCACATGCCTGAACAACTCTTGCACCTACACAACAACACGCGGATCACTCACCAACATGAGCATTAAGATTTCCCCTGTAGGCTCCCAAACCCTAAGCCCTAAATCCTAGAGCCTACACCTTACTCACCAACGTTAAGGTTTTCCGTTAAGGCATTCCAGGGCGGATGGCCCGACTTCAGCGATTTAGGGTTTAGGTTTGAGGGACTAATCATACACCCTTAAGACCTAGCTCACAAGGTTTGGTACGGATAGGATTGGTGTATGAACTGGAGATTGTTTTGGGGTCATATAAGGGGCCATACAGGGCTTATGAAGGGTTTAGTGTAATGACCCCATTAAATGGAGAATCAAATAGAAAAGAAATTGGAAAATGAGGTGGACACTGGGCTTATGTGGGTGTAATTACCAACATCATGGTTCCAGAGTCTGTGTATAACTATGGTACAGGGGTATCTTGAATTGACTTCAACAGGATATTGACAAGGAATTTCTGCACTTGTAGTACCCATACAGCAACCCTAAACCCTAAACCCTAAACCCTAAACCCTAAACCCTAAACCCAGCATCTATCACGGCTCGTATATTGGTGGCCCTTAGACAAATCAACCCTGAGTTCCTCAACCCTAAACCTTAAATCCAAACACTCAACCCTAGATCCTAAATCCTCAATCCTAGATCCTCAGCCCTAAACCCTTAAATCCTAAACTCGAGGTCCTAAACCCTAAACCCTAAATCCCCAAATCCTGGACCCTAAATCCCTAAGCCCCCAAACCCTAAACCCTAAATCCCCAAATCCCGAGCCTCAAGCCTTCTGAGGCTCGGCTTTGGAGCAGACGCTGTCGCCCTCCGGAGGAAAGCTTAGGGCTTCGGGTTTTGGATTTAGGGAGTTTAAAGGTTGAGGGTTTAGGGTTTAGGGTCTAAGGGTTTAGGGTTTAGGGGTTTAGGGTTTGGGGTTTTGGATTTAGGGTGTAGGGTTTATTGTCTAGGACTTAGGGTTTAGTGTTTAGGGTTTGGGGTTTAAGGGCTGATAGGGTTTCGGGTTTAAGGTTTAAGGCTTTGGGTTGAGGGTTTAGGGTGGCGCTTCCCATATAACTTAAGGGGCAAGAAAATGAAGACCTACTGTTTCGGGTTTATTTTTTTTAGGGTTTCGCGCGTCTGGCATGGAGAAAAAAAGGAAACGGCCATGATAGAGAATCAAGCGGAAAAGAACATGGGACATGAAATTGAAACCCCTAAACCCTAGACCCTAAACCCTTAACCCTAAACCCTAAACGCTCAAACCTAAACCCTAGAGACCCTACATAAACTTATTTTAGCTTTCGGAGGCGAGCCATCCGTCTAGACATGGATTGAGGAATCAGGTTGTGGGGTGCAGGGTCCCAGTATTGGAGGGTTGAATATGGGTTATAAGGTACCCATTGGGGTAATATTAGGGTCATAATGGGGTTATATTGGGATAAAGGAGATGGAAACTTCTATTTAGGGGTTAGGGTTTAGTATAGCATTTAGGATTCTGGTTTGGGGCTTCCAACTCCTTACAGAATCCTACATAACCCTACAGAATCTCTTTCAAACTCCTAAATTCTGAGCCCCTAGACCGAAAACCCCTAAATAGTAGTTTCCTTTTGTGAGGCTTTAGTTTAGGGGTTTAGGGGGCAGGATGGTGTGCCGGCAAGCTAACGTTCCAAAAGGGCTTTGTAGGGTTGCAGGGACTTTTTGGGCCTATACACAGAGACTTAGGGGCATATGCGGTTTAGGGTTTATGATTTATGGTTTAGGGCTTCGGGCACATAGAGATGTACAGGGCCAAGGGTTTTCCCTCTCCCAACCAGCATGGCAAACCCTACACCCTAAACCCTGTGTATAAACACCAAAGCCACCTAATTCAACCCCGAACTCGCTATACATGAAGCCCTTGAAGCTTACATGGGAGCCCACAAGGGGCCCGACAAAAATTGCGGTCCAGTTTCAAAGGCCTTATATGGTCTATCGTCTAAACTCCTTAAAGGGGGTTATAGGGGATTATATAGGGGAGTATTGTAGGGTTGTTAAGGCGGATACCACGAGTTTGGACTGTAGCTCATATGGTCTTCCATCTGAAGCCTGAATGATCACCAACATTGTCCACCTCTAATCCGTGCCCCACGGCTCTACACCAAGGATTTTTTAGTCTTTGCACTAAGCCCTACATCCGAAACCCTAAAACCC
>CAJNIZ010004297.1:0-15755 GCA_905231905.1 Symbiodinium pilosum
AGATGGAATATGGAGTATGTGGGGATCTCATTATAATATACCCAAAGCCATATTCTACCTACTTAAGTGGGACTACATATTCGGGTTTAGGGTTCATATTAAGGGCTATATATAACTATATAACATGATACTCAACTGCGCTGCTGTTCAAGACCTGATAATAAGTTGGGGTTTAGAGTTTAGGGTTTTGGCTCAGGGCTTTAGGTGCCTTGCTGTTCCGGATTTGAAGTTACTGTCTTGGAAAATCAAACGGGAAAGAAAATGAAGCATGAAATGGAAACTGGGCTGATACTGGGGATCTGCAGGGATTTCAGAAACCTAAAATGAGTTACCACCATATATGTATACATGTGGGGTAATTCACCGCTAAATCATGTTAATGTTTGCCGTATACTGGTAATAACGAAGTCCAAGTTCATTAACAATGCTCATGATACTTCTTAGGCACCGCACAACTTAAGGAGAGAAAGCACTGACAACTAGAGGGGAAGCAACGTAGCCATGCTGGGGTATTTACATGCATGCACGGTAAAATAGGTCATACTCCATGTGAAATAAGCTGATAGTTCTATTGTAGATTCCTTGCAACCCCAAACCCCAGACTTCTGGGGGGTGGTCTTCTGTCCTGAGGATGCTCTGAGCAAACAAGAAAGACCAACCTCAAAAATCACGTGCCATGTATGTTTGGCCAGTACATGTACCACTCACGTTTCCGACCCCCCCCCCCCCCATGTCTAGCCTCCAAATTTATCCGTATCCTATGCTCCAGTAGTGCAAAACTCTTGAAATAGGATTTAGCTTTCATGATTTAACAACTGTGTTCCAAATAGCTCCCGCCAAAATCCCTGTCTATTCATGATATCATTCCTATCTAGTCGCCATGTACTCCCTCACTACTTCTTACAAGTCCATTCCCCACTCCCCCAACTTGATGGTTCTTAGTGGGCAATATGGGGCTCTAACCCCAAAATAACCTCTATATTGGACGACTATTACTATTATGACTATTATTGCTATTATGACCATTCTTACTATTCTTATGCTATATCCCCGCATTTCCTACTAAGAACCAGCAAGCCCTAGGCTTTCAGACAGAGCCAAAGCACATGGAGTCCACGCCCGATGCAGCCGCGGAAGTGCCCCGCTGGAAGATGTTTCCCTTGGGTATACTGCCTCAGCTGTCTCTTAAGTGGACCCATCACCCTGTAGTAATGACATACTAGCAATTTGAAAGGGCCCTACGGAATATCATGACCATTAATCGTTTCCCCCTAATGTTAAACCCCCTCCCACTAATGTAAATGCTTGAAATGTTGGAGTTTAGGATTTGTGCAAAAAGAGATGAGGCGAAAAGGAGGGCCCCATGAATTCTCAATTCGAGGAGAAGCAACTGATAATTACAAGTCTGAAGCTAAGGGCTTTTCAAATGCTCCGTGAATGTGTGCAGAAGGCGTACAGTGTACAGACATTCGACATGATTTTGGTGGGGATGTCAAACACGCAAAATGCAGCAGTAGCAGAGAAGCATCTGAACTTGGTGAATTCGATGATGATGATGATGCTGACGATGATGATCGTGGTGGTGGTGATGATGATGATGGATGATGATGATGATGATGATGATGATGATGACCATGGCGATGCTTACGACGACAGCGACAGGCTGAACCTGCCTGATACACCAACATCCATCAGGCTTCTCTTTAAGCTTCAAGTTTCAACGCACAGAAACGGAGAGACCCAGCCCAGTAACAGCAGATTTGGTCACATAGCTTGGGGGAGGCTGCCAGAGTGACAAGCTGCGAGTCGGCTGCCGCCGGTATCGCGAAATTGCTACCCTAATGATGGAGAATCCAATGGAAAAGACCATGGCAAAGACAATGGAGGAGATAAGGGCAAAGACAATGGACAAGCAGATGGAAGCTGGGCGTGGATGTGCAATTCTGGAACCTAAGCTAGGTTACAAAACTATCCTTGCTCTGTTGATATCTAGCACATGGAGCTGTCTCCATTCTGGTCCCCTGTCAAGTGGTCGTCATGCATGGGATCCAAAGACATCATGGGAAAGGGCCGCAGCGGTACTGACCGTAGGAATTCTCATGCCAACGAGGAGCACTAGAGGGAATCCTAGACCCCAAGCACCACTACAAGGGCCAAAGCAATTGAACAACCTTTGTACAAAGCTGAGCGCAAGGCTCGGGCGGTTTCCCATTATATCGACTGAAGATGGCTTGCCGCAGCACTTCAAGGTAGCTGGTCGAGGTTTAGTTACGGCTTGTGCAGACTTCTCGGTTTTCTTGCTGGTTTGTCTGGTGCTGAGGCCGTGGTACGTGGTTAAGGTCGTGATTTGGGGGGTAGAAATTTGTTGGGTAACTATAGGAGTCACTGGGTTGGCTTTAGAGTGGTTGAGGTGACACTTGTCAAGAGCCTTGCTCTTGCATGAAGTTCACTTAGCTCCCAACCTTTGGAAGGTGGAAAGTGGGACAGAAGAGTGACACGGGGACGGCTTATTTGTGGCATTTTGTCTGGGACGACATTATCATAGCAGGCTTTTGTAGTCTTTTCTACTATATTCTTCCGGCTTCTGCATTGGTGGTTTCTGAGGCGACCCGTGACAATACCGCAGAGAGATGGCTTGAGCATGGCGAGCATCAACCATTCCGCCACATGCACGATGACACACCCCCGGAAGACACCTCAGACCTCTAACAAGAATAGTCTCTAATAGTATAGTCCCACATAAGTAGATAGAACATGGGGTATATGGGAATCTTATCATAATATACCCAAAGCCATATTCTATCTACTTAAGGGGGACTATAGGGGGTGGATTGTCCCCTAAGGATGGGGGGGGAGCCCTTGAAGGAGGGGAAGGAGGGGAAGTTCTTCCGAACTCTGCTTTGGGCAAGACGACGGCCAGGGGATACTTCTTCGAAGATTGAATAATAGTAATCCTCCTTATAGGACGTACTATGTACATGTGCATCTACTACACATTACCCAGCCACTATACAACCATACAAAATCCCACTATTCGGACGAATGAAAGGTGGTTGAAAAATGGGGGCTGGGCAGTACAAGACCTAGGTCATTGGAAAAAGCGTCGGCGTAGATCCAAAAGCATCCATGCGATTCGAGGTCAACAAGGTTCGTATCTTACGGAACAGTATGATTGTCTGCTTTAAAGAGTTATAGCTGATGAAAGGAAACTTTCTGGTCATAACTGCGGTTTGTCCTCCCCAGGAAGCAACATCATGAGTTAGGGTTTAGGGCTTGCCGTTGAGGGCCCCTGTAGTCCCTAAACGCTAGACCATCAATCGGGGCTGATCTGGGAAGATCAAACACTCACCAGGCTCCATGCCTTCTGAAAATCGGGGTAAGTCAGGATATATGAAATAGATGGGGTTGGGTGGTTACTTCCACAGAAATGGATGTCCCTTGGTGGGGATATCTACAATAAATTACCATTTCGGGTTATAGCATCTGGAAGTATAGGAGGTGGACCCCGCTTTGCTGAAGCTACCTGATGAATCACAGGAATGTATGGGAGGATACCTAAACCCTAAACCCTATCCTTCTTGCAAGCTTACTTCTGCCATGCTAGGGAACTGCCAGAAACTCAGATGAAGAGATGCAAGTTTACCTGGTCGTAGGTACTAAGCCTCGAGAAAGCGCCGCTACACCAGCACATGACGCGTGTGCCCGACCCACTTCTGTAGCCTAAACCGCATTCGAAATCTCTGCCAACAGCTGTACGATGATGATGATGACGATGATCAAGACTCATGATGTCCCTCGTCCTGCATCCACCTGGCGAAACTGTCATCCCCGGAGAAACCAGGCGAGAATGCTCATGATCAAGGCAAATTCTATTGGCCGCGGTAGCATAGAAGCTCTATGCAACTCCTATGAGCCTATGAAGCCCTATCAATGTCAAAAACGTGGTTTTGCCAATATGCCTGCTGAGGCAGTCCCCTGCTACGGCAACAGCCGCGTCTTAGACGCAGTGCTCGTGATGCCAACCGTGACCAAGGGTAAGGCAAGCCTAGGGACATATATGCCCTCGTTTGATTAGGTGAGTATCATTCAGACGCCCGTGTGATGCTTCGCTCACAATCAAGACTCAACGCGCTCGAGTCCTTCCTTAGCTGTTCGAAATCACTACCACAATTTGCTAAAGTACAACTACCTCCTCCCCTACTATGACAGCAGTTGCCTACCATTTGCTAAACCCTATATAACCCAATATAGTAGTCTCCATTTTCCATTATGCCTTTATAACCCTTAGCTTACCCCTATAGATACTCATATAACAAGGCTATTTCTACCACTAGTACCATCTCGTCGTGCTACTTCTTCAAACACCCGTACCGCCAACACTACCCCAAAGGCTCCCTGTAGTTATATAGTGTACACTTAGGGCCCAAAGAGGTTCCCCTGTAACCACTCTAGGGCCCAAGTATAGACCATATAGCTACACGGAGCCTCTGGGTAGTATAGCAATGACGTGCACGGGGCTTATTGATCTTGACATCAGTTATACAATGTGCTACCAGGTATGCTTCTTCTGATTATGATCAGAGCCATTACAGCGAGAAGAAATCTGATCAAGTGTGCGAACATGGTAATCGTGATCATTGTTCTGGGAGTTCTTGGCAGACTCCTGATATTAGGGTTTCCAAAAGTTCGGGGCCCTTTCTGAAGTCCCTTTATGAAGGCTTATAGTACATGGGGTCTAGAGAAATAAACATGCATCTACATTCGCTGGATGCAGAGTTTCCAGGACTTGCCAGACACTTCGGATGAAGGGTAACCCAGTCCGCATGAAATCGTATGCGTTGAAGTATAGGATTATGGTGGTATTGGAAATCAGATGTACAAGACTATGGAAGACGACATTGAAATTGAGTCTGTAAGGGGCAATGCAGGGATATATCCAAAGACTTGCCAACCTCAGCGAGTTTCATATGCTTAGAAATCTCCATCTGGCATTGGCAGAACTCTTTAATGAGGGGAGGGCTCACGTAGGCAGCTATTATCGACTGCAGGCATCAGCCGGACAAAGCACTACACACTTCCACGAACTACCTCTTTGCCATATGGAAGCTGTATGCAGCCTACAGAGCCTTTCTTTGAGGAATTCTGTACCCCCTACCTTGAGAATTAGGAAGCCCTCAAAGTATGATGCAAAACCTGAAAAAATAGAAGAATACCGTTCCCTTGCAACCCTTGCTGTTTGCAATCAAGGTCATATAACGTACCTGAGGCCCTAGACACCATCCCAACCTAACCCACGTGTATAAACTCAGTTTCACTTTCCCATCTGATGTTCCATTTTATTCACGTTTTGTGTATCCATCGTTTCAACAGTGCAGGCCTCTAAATCCCAAAGCCTAAACCTTATAAGCCCTAAACCCTGAAACCCAAACCCTAAGCTCTAAGCCCTCAACCCCAATCCCGAAATCCTAAGTCCTCAATCCCTACACCTATTGCCGTGAAGCATCTTAGTCAGTCTGGCACGAGTCCTGGCTCGGTAGACAACAGGATTCGCCCTCGGCTGTGTCGTTTAGGTGGTGTAAGATTTAGGTTTGAGGGGTTTAGCGTTTAGGGCTGAGGGGGTTAACATTTCGGGTTTAGGGTTTGGGGGTTAGGGGTTTAGAGATTTGGGGGTCTAGGGCTTAACGCTTAGTCACCTATTCCCAGTAGTAGTCGTACCAAGCTATATATTAATAGCGGGGGCCCTTTATTTACATATTTGGCGGTGGAATGTATTATCATCAGGGAGATTAGGAGTATGCGAGTATCACTTGCTGGTGATTCTCAGAGAGAGGAGTGGCATCACCTCTGGGAGGGACCCATCCCTTTTGCATGATCCCAAAAACCCCAGGTTTTGACGATGGCTCGCGCGGACTCTAGGAGTGGCAGATATCTGGGATATAGTCCCCCTTAAGTAGATAGAATATGGCTTTGGAATATTATAGTAAGATGCTCATCTACCCCATATTCTATCTACTTAAGGGGGACTGTACATTATGGCAAGTAACTTTAAGATGGGGACGCTGCATTAGAAGGAACTAGACGAAACATCATTGCCTAGCTGGAGGAGGCTGAATGTTCCAGTTTGGCATGGTCATGATTTACGCCATGATTTGTGAGCTCTGCGACAGGAGGCGGTGCATGCTTTCCGCCCGAATTCTGACCTATTACAATGCAAACTCTTCATCCACGATCTTCGTAGATAAGATTGAACCCTGAACTTCAGACCCTGAACCCTAAAACCCGAATTAGAGGCCAGGATCTGCCAATGAGCTATGGTCTAAACCCCTAGTATCCCCTAATCTCCACTAAAGTAGTCCCTATAGAATCCCCAATATAACCCCCTTTGAGGAGTTTAGACTATAGCTCAAGTAACGGCTTCGTGCAAGCAGAGTAGCTTTTGAGCATGTCCCCCGTGGCCACGCCAGTGATGCAGCATGTTACTGCCTCTGACTCTTGAGGGATTAGGGGTTTGTGGTTTAGGGTTTAGGGGGTTTGGGGCTTAGGGTTTGGGGTTTAGGGTTCGGGGTGAAGGGTGAGAGGGCAGAGAAAGCCGAGTTCAAGCCGACAGTCGCTGCACCCAGTAAGAACGTTCCCTCCAATAACGAACATCCTCGGGATCACCCCACCCTCAGGAAAGACGAGCTTCCAACGTTTGGAACAGGGGGATGGTCTCAACCATGTCGCTGGCATCGAGATTAGGGAATCTTGCAATTTGTTTCGAGATTTGGTTGAGACCGTGTTGAACCAGGTTCAAATTGCAGGAGGAGTGCGGCGACATTTCAATTCAGAGTGAATCAACGCATTCCCGTCCATGTAAACTGCTTGAACAGTTTAGCTTTGCAAAACTTAACATCAAAGACTTTGCGGAGGCCTTGAGAGGCGGGATAAGGTCACCGGCTGCCACACAAGGTTCTGGAGCTTGCGGGTCTGGGAAATACTATAATACTAGAACATACTACAACATACTATAACATACTATAATATACTATATTATACTATATTATACTCTAATATACCATCTTATGAGGGCTGGGGTCCGAGATGGACCGCCCTGCAGGCTAGGATCCCAAGCCATGATTAATTAGCTTGTTTACATCATGTTAAGAAGCAGCTGCCAAAAGAGTAACCCAGAACCCTGATTAATAAACCCCCTCCCCTTCATAGGGATAATAATAGGGATCGTAATGCTACGGCCCTTAAAAGGAAGGGGTTTACTAATCATGGCTCTACCTTAACAGGTGGCCCGGGTCGTCTTGGCCAAATTTATACCTTACGGGCACCAACTGCCTCCGCCCACACCAACGTCGGTAATACTTTCGGCCAAGGAACATCGACACGATCAGGTTCCTGCGACTCAAACTGAACACTCCTCAATCTGGAAACTTAGGAGCAGAGTGTTTTGCAATCGTCCCATATTCCATCCTCACACTCCGTATACACCCCTTATTCGATCCGAATATGTTGTAGGAACCGAATGAAAACCCTACTCGGACCCCATTAACACCCCATACTCCCCATACCTCCCATTAAACCCCCCGAAAAAGCCCGTGTTAAAACCCCAAACCCTAAACCCTTCTGCTGGGGCTTCTACAAGGCCACTGAACGCCCCGAGAACAACCTCTGCTCATGCACGATGCAAGTTTAGGAAATATTTGGGGTTGAAGGTTTTCGGCTTGGGAGGCTAAGCAATCAAAGCAGGGCCTTGCGCTATGGGGAGTACATCAATTTTTTGGGACCCATCTACGGATTTTGTCGCATGAAGATCCAATACCTTTTGGGGATAAACCCCGGTACCCCAACCCCCCCCCGCGTTCTGTCATATGATCTCGCGCCATCCTTTGAGATTGCGATGTACCTTTCACTTCTGTTTGCTCTTTCTGTTGCTACTAGCACTTTTGGTACAAACACGTACACAACATCTTATGTTGCTTCTGCTGCTACTCCCCCTAAGCACCCAAAGCGCATCTCGTCGCAGCTGAGCCTCAAACCCCAAACCCTAAATCTTGAACTCACGATATATCCTGAATCCACCACACAAGCCCTTCCCTCAATCCCTGACCGTCAACCCTGAACCCCATGTTAGGCCCTAAGACTCTGAAACCCATTAACTCCAAACCCTAACACTATGAACCCTACACACTAGGACTCTGAAACCCGTGAAACCCAAGCCCGCTTGAGCTGCCACCAGAGCAACGCTTCCCGAGCTCAGCGCGGCGATCGCCGCCGCAAAGGCGGAGCCCAGGGCTCCGAAGATGGCGATGACCTGTAGGGTTGAGGGTTCAGGGTGAGGGTTTAGGGTTGCGGGCTAAGGGTTTAGAGTTGAAGGTTTAGGATTGAGGGTCGGTTTAGGTTTTTTGGTTTATTTAGGGAGGGACTGGCTTTGGGATTTGCATACCACAGGTATTATGTTGCGTGGTAAAAACTTACCGCTGAAACCATAGCCTGAAACCACAGAAGTATGTAGACTAATTGCCTTTTTGGCTAGATTTATGGGGTTTGGGCAATTATTTTTACCTACTCTTGGGCTATATTTAGGGGGTTGGGCCATGAATTTACCTACTGTTGAACTACATTAGGTGTTTGGGGCCATTATGCTACTTACTTTTTGGCTATATTTGGAGAATTTGGGCCATTATCTTATTTACTTTTGGGCTACATTTCGGTGTTTTGGGTTCTTATTTTACCTACTTTTGGGCTGTAGTTAGGGGCTTTGGGCTATTACGTTGCCTACTTTTGGGCTGTATTTAAAGGTTATGGGCCGTAATTTCACCTACAATTGAGATGTAGTTAGGAGCTTTCGGTTATTATTTTACCTTTTTGGGGGGTCCAAGAGCTCCTCAGCCCCTCACGCCCGAGGGCTGTCGCGGTATCACGCGCCCTGTGCCAGCAGTCTCAGGCGAGAGGCCAGTAGCTCGACCTTGGGGGTGGTCAGCTTGCTCACTCCCTTATAAAGGTCCAAGCATTTATGCAAAGGATTGGGGTTCTAGGCCACAGATACTATAATCTGACTGGATTTTGTAACCTAGACCCACACAAATAATTGGGTTACTTGGACTCCTATGGGATCTGGTTCATAGGGAGTGAAGAAATAGCGGGACAAGGCGGTATAGGGATCATGCGATCAAGATGTGCCATAGGGATTGCTACCGGGAAGCGCCAGTCAGGCAAGTGGGTTAGGGCATTCGAGTATCAGTTGGAGATTTAAGAAGTAAATGCTTTTCGGAGGCTTGCGTATTGGGTTGGATGTAGAATGTAGGAACTCGGTGTTAATCTCCGAGAATAGATTTCTCCTCAGATGTATGCAGCCCCCCTTCCCCTCCAAGTGTTGGGTGCTAGCCAGCATCCGGCCCTACACTTGCAAACATTCCTGTAATTGACTGCCGCCCCTCAGAATCAAGACGTGCATATTCATGTGATCGTTGAAATTTTCCCCCCTCCCCGACTTGCAGTATGGTGGGCTCACTCTTTTTTCTCCCACAACTAACTGCCAGCATTCCTTTTTGATGAGGTCATTAAGATCTTCCCTCGCTTCCTGTGGTGTGAGTGGTTGTCTCCGCCTTGCGAAACTGTCAACACATTTCTGAGATCTGCAACATCTGCGACGTCAAAACTGTGACAATTATGAGAACGGCACCTCCAAAGCTTCAGAAACGACGACAGCTACGAGTCCATTGACTGGGGACCATGTAATGTGGCCAGGCATCGTGAATATACCCACCAAAACTCCTAAGGATTTACCGACAGCCTACACTCACGAACACCCATCTCATATTTTCGAAATTGTATCGGTCTAGGGTTCAGGGGGTACCTTTGGAAGGGATACCCAACGATCGGTTTCCAATCTCTTTAAGGTCCAAGTACTAAGGCAATCTGATACTGGGAAATCCCAGACCTTAAACCCTAAGGCCTAAATCCCATATATACCGACAACCCGGACCGACCTACACATGTTGAGACAAGCTCATGTCAGAGCCCTGACCGCCGCTTCCTGGAGATTGAGTCTCTGGCCGATCCCGCTGGAGACCAAAGGACCTCTGAATCATTGGTTTACTTCCCTCGTTATATGAGCTGCAGTCAACATTGCCCACATAATTTAATGGACATGGGTTCCTTCGGGAGTGTCCACTGTTACGGGTCCCTTAATGAGCCTAATAATGACAGTAACTCGCATAGTATATGACCTTATTCCCTGCCAACCACCAGTAGTAAGTCTAGGGTTACTTGGAAGTCCAAGGCAGCCATAACATGGTGTGTAACTGTATGTGTATGTATTACCCGATTATGACCTATGTGCTTACGTAGCCATTCTTGGGAACGTAGTCTCCGTTTGCAACTACGATGACTAAGTAATTTGTAAACATCCTAGACCTAAGAGTAGGGTTTAGGGGGTAAGGAGTTTGGGATTTACGCTACTTGGAAGCCAAAAAAACCTGTGCTGTCCTTCAAGAGGGTTCATATGGTGTCCCAGGGTTTGGGGGAAGTAAACAACTAGGTTGCACGCGCGCGAGGCGCCTGGAGGTTTCGAGGTGGCTGGATGTGTTTATTCCTACGGCTTCAGCGCGATTTAGCCGAGCATTACAACTTAGATTAAATAAAACTATATTTTCTATGACAGCCTTTCTGAGGCAGGAGGTTTTTTGTTCAAACTGCTGTAAGCTTCTTCAGTTCCTTGAGCAACGCTGTGATGCTCTAATGACCGTATGCTTTTGGAGCACGAACGTCATCATGGTCTGGGCATGGATGCTCTCATCACCGTGTGCTCTTGGAACACGAACGGCAGTATGGCTTGAGCATGGATGTTCTCATAATTGTATGCTCTTGGAACACTAACGTTATTATGGTTTGGGCATGGATGCTCTCATGAGCGGGTTCTCTTGGAACACGAACGTTATTATGGTTTGGGCATGGAGGCTCTCATGACCGTATGCTCCTGGAACACGAACGCTTTTTTGGTTTGGGCATGGATGCTATCATGACCGTATGCCCCTCATTTGAAATGTTCCCAATCCATTACTAGTATACCACAAGGGGAAGTCTTGGTATTCGGGGATAACATGGCCCTCCACAACCCAGCAACTCTGCTTGCGCGCTTCTAGGTTGAAGCGCTCGTGTGGCTCGGCGCGGTAAGCGTGGACCTGCAGGCAACATACTCTATAACGAGAATCATAGTAATCGTCACAATATCAAAATGATAACAATAAGAACGAATATCATAGACTCTTGAAACTCAACTAGGCGGATGGCCTTCGTTCTCAGCCCTCGTCGGTGTGGCCACTCCACCTCGTGTCCGTCCACGCCTTAGATAGGCTGCTCTGGCTGCTTTCAATGCTACTTTCAAATAGCCGTGAATGCCACTACAGCGTGCGTTGGCAGTCTTGGGACAATCTCAAGGAGGCCAACGACTGTAAGCTTAGAACCTACTGAAACGCATACAGGCACTGATCTCGTTTAGGATCTGGTTGTTGCTCTCCAAATTATGATCCCTTTTGGGCCTTTTTGGGGTCTTCATCATGCCTGACTCCAAACCCTAGACCGCTTCGGGATTCCACCTCAACAGCCAACGGCGTCCAGGCCTCCAACGCATCCAGACAGAGGGTTCAAGCTTCAAAAAATTAATTTCAACTAACATACGAATTTCAGGTTTAAGGTTTAGGTATATTGCGTGTGTGAATGAGGTGCGTTTTAAAGGCGAATGCGTGATTGTAGGCATTGTCGCTTTGCGGGCCCAAGTATCCAAGAATCGTACAAACTTCCAGAATCTTCAGCTACGAGTCCTGTGCAAAAATCCTCCAGTATCCACTTATTGGGTGCCTGGACTTTTTTGGTTTAGTGATGTGGGGTTGAAGGTAAAAGGGATTTAAGGTTTAGGGCTTAAGGGGTTCGAGAGTTCAAGGTTTGCGGCGGCTTCTGATTCAGAGTTCATGGCCTCAGCAATTAACATCAACTCCCTTTGAAGGGGCTATGTGACCAGTGTCGCAGGCTATACACGGGAATTTTTTGGGAGTGTCGAAGCCCACTTATCGAGATAAAGTTGAAGGGTGTCCTGTACCATGTATTATGTGGAGGATATGGAAGATTGTAATTCAAGCCTCTAAAATCTTTGGGAGGACTTATGCTTTCGACTTAGGACCTGCAAAGTCAACACAGTGGTGCCAACATTGTCGGGACATTAGGTTTGGGGCTCAAGGCTTACAGGATTCAGAGTTTATGATTTCAGCTTCAGGTTTGGATAGCGTTTTGACCTCAAATCTTCGGGGCCCCAAAACCTGACAACCTTCAAACCACTTCAAACCAGAACAGCCATCAACTTCCCGAACTCCATCATCCCACCCTACATTCTTGCAGTGGTATTCTTCCACCTGCTCAGGCAAGCGCTGGGAGCCCCCAACCCTAAAGCCTTCAACTCGCAGACGCTAAGCACGCCAGGCTTCAATCAAAAAACTAAACCTGCAACCGTTACACAAAAATCGTTGCTGCGCAGGAGACCATCTGGAGGGGGACTCATAGTTCTAATCAAAAATCTGGATGGGACCAGACAACCTCACTCTCACAGGACACATCAGGCTGCCACTGCCTGGTGTTTTTCTTGCGCATGACGGCATGGACTGAAATCCCAGATACGTACACACTTTGCGCAGCCTTTTGGACCGTACTTCGGCACGCTTGTCCACCTGGCTGAGGTACTGCTTCCTCCCTGCGCTCTCCTTGTTCCTTGTGTTCCACTTGCGAAGTTGCAACAGATGCGCTGCGTGTGGCGTTTCATCCACTTCTTGCCTGGAATGACACGGCGCAGGAACTTCAGCCTGCTCCATCTTTGGTTGTAAATACCGATGCAGGGAGGCCAAGGCACTACCATCAAATGGAGACGGCTCTTGGGGGCATGTGTACAGAATCTTGCGCGCGCCCCCGCCCGCTACCGCCGAATCTTCCTAAGGCTGTGCAGAGTGGCTACGCAGAGGTTTTGTGTCAGACCAGGGGGAGCCAACTGGGCCTGAACTGAAACACAAAACTGTCACCCTTTCAGAAGCCAAGTAGCCCCACCACGGTAATGTGAAAGACAAATGTCGCGCAGGACCAACTTTCGCAGGAAGCTGTGAAGCTCCAGATACTTCTTCAGCGTCTCGTGCGAAAGACCGGCCCGCGCAGCTTTTTCCATGCCCCACTTTGCGTGGGCTTGTGGAAGAGGTTGGCGGTCCACATTGCTGATCGCAGCCCTTGAGCACCAGATTGTGCTTTTTGGCAAATGCCTGTCACTGAGTCACTGCACCAGTCGTTCCAGTGGGCAGGCATTGCTGATGGTAAACTTTTTGAACGCTGCCCGCACAGACTGCAGCGAAAGCTTCCTGGGCTGCAAAGACCATTCCATCATACCCAATTGGCGCAGGCCTCCATCGTGGTTGGCAATGACCCGCGTCACCCAACTCCTGGCCAAAGCCATATAGAGAGGGATCTTTAAGCAGGATGCCAACAAATGCAACGAAGTCGCGTCCAAATCGGGATCAAGTTCGTAGTGTCGATGGGTTGACCACTCTAACTGCCCCAGGAACTTGGACGGCACGAAAGGCGCGCACTCCTGCGCTGCTTTCCTCCAACTTCTCAAGGGTGCTCGTTAGCAATGCATGCGCCATGATCCATACGTCCTCTCGGGCACGCCATGCCTTATTGTCCCCTTTGCCCCCTTCGCCATTTTTGCCGGACCTGCAAAACAAGGAAATCAGCTTAGCCCTCCTACGTCCTAAGCAGACAAATCCTAAACCGAAGGCCCCAACATGCCCTGTTTCCCAGGCCGGCCTTCTCCACCAGCGCAGCCGCCAGCAGCGGCCGCTGGCAGCAGCTTCACCCCCACTGGGGTACTTACCCTCAAGCTTGCCCCCCAGCCCTGATTCTTCATGCCAAGCCCTAAACCTTGAACAATGACCCTACCTCCCCGCAAAAATCACTAGCGCCCCTTTTTTCCTCCATCCCTTGAAGTCTGGTCACCCTGCTTTGATACTGACCCCCGTGTTGTAGTCCTTCGCAAATAACAACGCTCAGAACTGTAGTAGCCATATGGACCAACTTTTGCCATTATCATACCCCCAACCAAAACTCCTATTCTCAATGCTAAACTCCAGTTCTGAGCATTGTCACTTTTTTAAACAAAAAGTGGGGTTCCTTCGACACCCCAAAGATATGCAGGGATCATCGGGCGGCATCAGGATTCGCGTGACTAGGGCCATCATGAAAAATCCCACATGCCCAGGGTCTGCCAGTTTAAGGTTTGCCGGGTTTGAGGTGTTGTTGGGCTAGACAGCCGGGCAATGAAGAAGCTTCCCTTAAAGGAGTTCCAAAATTTGAGCCGTCAATAAAAAAAGTTGAACAATTGTGAAGTAACCTTGCGTGTGACTTCTCAAGATACTTTACTTTTGCAAGTCCTACGGCCATCAAAGGGTCGCATGCGCATGGTACCTCTTTCTTAGGCTTTGATGCTGGTCTAAGCTTGTGCAGATGAGACACACGTCTGCCGAGATGGCTACAAGCAGGTGGCAGCTTGAAAAGGCTTGCGCAGATGTTGAGGTGAGTATCATGTTTCTAGGCACATGTAATATGCCGCAAACAACGTTGGATGACAGCGGGGGGCACATGTATACCCCCCCCCCTTAAAAGACAGCGCCTATTGTGCGAAACCATACTTTTCATTAAGTCCCAAAATAGCCCGCAGAGGCTTAGGCTTAGAATCTCCACTTTCGTACGCGCGTCACTTGCTGAGAGGAATACATGACGCTAGTATGCGCAAAAGTCCTGTACTTTCCGAAAACCCATCATCGCCCACCTGCAGTACAATGAAGGAGGACCGGCCCACTCACCAACAGAGATGATATTCCAGCCGCTTGATATGTTTCTATTGTCCTCTTGGAACACGAACGGTATTTTGGTTTGGGCATGGATGCTCTAATGACCGCATGCTTTTGGAACACGAACGTCATTATGGTTTGGGCATGGATGCTCTCATGACCGTATGCTCTTGGAACACTAACGTTATTATGGTTTGGGCATGGATGCTCTTCTGACCGTATGCTCTTGGAACACTAACTTTATTACGGTTTGGGCATGGATGCTCTTCTGACCGTATGCTCTTGGAACACTAACTTTATTATGGCTTGGGCATGGATGATCTTCTGAGCGTATGCTCTTGGAACACGAACGTTAGTATGGTTGGGCATGGATGCTCTAATGACCGTATGCTCTTATGGTTTGGGCATGGATGCTCTCATGACCGTATGCTCTTGGGACAAGAACGTTATTATGGTTTGGGCATGGATGCTCTGATGACCGTATGCTCCCCATAAACCTTCCGAGGACAACGAAAACGCCAGGCGCCCCGTGCGCTTGCCACCAACTAGCAGAAAGGAATCCAACACACCTATACTGCCCATCTTAGATAAGTAGATGCAAGCATGGGGTTCCTCATGCTTTGACTCAATCCACTATCTTCATTTCTTTGCACAGTGACGGACCGTCTTCAACGTCTCTTTAGGCATCAATATTTGGCAACAAATTTAACAGCGCGTCTTTTGCTGAAGACGGCCAAACCAACAACACAACTGCACGGGCCCTATCAACCTCCTGATCGCAACAGATTTCCTACTGTCTGGAGTGTAATCCCTTCCCCCTATTAATAAAACCCACCCTGATAATAAATAATAAATCCAGGGCCCTAAAAATTCCTCATGAGC